>CAUYSK010087160.1:0-16535 GCA_963575035.1 Avahi laniger | reverse complement strand
GTGTTAAAAACAACAGCCGTAATTATTATTCCTACCCTTTGAAAGTTGAAAATGAAAAATGTCCCTGCTGAGTTCCAGAGCTCGCATTTGGAAGTGTAATTTTCCCCCCTTTGTGCTGCTAATGGACCCTGAAATTAAGTTGCACCTGTGCTGTTTCCTTGTTTGTGTGCCCGTGTTCTGAGTTGTGTTGAAACAACACCTTTAGCATCCCAGCTCCCAGCCCAGGCAATGGCTCAGCAGGTGCCTGTCTCAGGGTCAGCAATTGGCCAGTCCGTGGGACCCTAGAAACTGCCGGGAGACAGGACAGAGATGAGATTTCAGGGTGATTTCCTGTTAATTTGAGCAAGAAACAACAAATGTCCTCGTCTACCTGTCACTTTCTGTTTTGTTCTTTGCAAAAGGAGCAATAAATATTTGGATAACTTGTCAGAAGCTGTTCTTCTGCTGTCTTCACAGGAAATGCTTGTCATCATTGGTGTGGTTTTCAGTTTGTGTGATCAGGACAGTTTTGATTTTTATCATTAAGAAGAAAAATGTAGTTCGAAGTGATGCTGACCGTCAAGACTGTGTATCTACAGCAGTAATTCTCAACTGTGGGCAGTTTTGCTCCCCTCTTCCCCACCAGGGGACATTTGGCAATGTCTGGAGACGTTTTTGGTTGTCGCAATTTGGGAGGTGCTATTTATATCTGCTAGATAGAGACCAGGGATGCTGCTAAACATCCTGTAATATACCTTCAAATGTTTTTTCACGTTAGTATATTTTTCTTTCAGACTTAAGAACTCTATTTAGCATTTCTTACAAGTCCAGTGCTGCTGAAATCTCTGAGCTGGGAAAGACTTTCTCTCTCCTTTATTTGAAGGGAACTTTGCTGGATACGATATTCTTGGATGGCAGGGGTGTTTTTCTTTTTCTTTTTTTTTTTTTCTTTCAGCAGTTTGAAAATGTCATCCCACTCCCTTCTGGCCTGTGTGTGATTTCTGTTGAGAAGTCTGTTGCCAGATGAATTGGAGCTCATTTACACGGTATTTGCTTCTTTTCTCTTGCTGCTTTTGGAGTTCTCTCTTTGTCCTTGACCTTTGAGAGTTTGAATGTCACATGCCTTTAGGTAGTCTTATTTGGGTCCAGTCTGTTTGGTGTTCTCTGACCTTCCTGTACACACACACACACACACACACACACACACACACACACACATCTTTTTAAAGTTTTAGAAAGTTTTATGTTATTATTTCTTTGAATAAGCTTTCTACCACCTTGCTCAACTCCTTGAACACCAAGAATTCTTAGATTTGGTCTTTTGAGGTAATGTTCTATGTCTTGTAGGCAGTCTTTGTTGCTTTTCTTTCTTTTCTTTTTTCTTCTCCGCTTGTTTTCAGATGGGTATAGAGCTCACTGATTCTTTCCTTGATCCCTTCTGCTATTGAGAGTCTCTAGTGATTTTTTCAGTTCAGGAAATGTATTTCTGAGTTCCAAGATTTGTTTGATTTTTTTTTTAAAGTTATTTTAATCATTAAATTTCTCTCTGATAAATTTCTGAATTGTTTTTCTGTGTTCTTTTGGAGATCAATGAGTTCCCTTTAAATTGCTATGTTGAATTCTTGGTCCTACATAGAGCTTACATTTCGCAATCCCATTAGAGTCAGTCACTGGTTCATTGCATTCTCTGTTTGGGGAAATCATGGTTCCCTGTTTGCTATTATTTTTTGTGGACGTATGTGTCTGTCTTTGCATTGAAGGATGAGTTATTCTAATCTTCTCCATCTGGCTTGTTTGGTTTTTATTGGATATATTTGCTTGGAGGTTCTTTACCGCTAGGTCACTGCCTCCTTTTCAGCTCTAGGTGGTGTCTTAAGCCCAGGTTTGCCTCAGCTCTGGTGCCTGATTAGAGTGCCGCCCTTCCCAGGTGGGGAAGTTCCAAAGAGGGGGTATCCTAGCAGTGTGGGGAGACTAGCCAGAGGTTCACGCTCAGGGACCTTTGGGATGAACCTCCTACAGCGTGATGCCCAGTCAGACAGCCAGTCTAATTTGGCCTCTCCTTTGGCTGAGTTTCACAGCAGAGTTTCTGGGGATATGTAGTTCTGCCTCCCTAATTTGTCTCTGGCTGTCCTCAGAGATATTTCTCCCTTCAGACACCTCCAGTGCTTCTTGTGGGGTAAAGCAGGGACAAGTCTCCTACCAGGGCACCTCAGATGGTGAAGAAGCTAGTTGATCACCTTGATTTCACTTTTTTCAAGTAGAAACAGTGGGGGGAATCTTTTCCCTATGCCCGGTGCTGGGCAGAATTGAGGGAGAGTTGCAAATGTAGACTTCCAATTCTCCTGCCATCTACTTGGAGTTTTTTTAACTTCTCTGTGGCCTCAGGAACTGTTACATCTTCATATTTGAGTTCTTGGATATTTCTGGTGACAATCTTGGCACTGTGTATTTGTTTTTGGTTTTCTGTGGTGGAGAGTGAAACCAGTTTGCTTCTATGCCACCATTTTGGAACCGGAAGTCCACCCTACAATATACAGGACAAACCCCCACAACAGAGAATTATCTAATCCCAAATGTCACTCACACCATGATTGAGAAACCCTGATCTCCGAGGTACTGATAGAATCTGGTGCCAGCAGGTGTTCCCACCTATGGTCAGTGCAGAAAGATGCCTGAGACAGATGTTGAGGTTTCCTGATTGGCCATCTGAGACCTAATATCTCTTTCGCTCTCCTTTACCAAGGCTGTTTCTAAGCCTCCCACCCCATTTAGCTTTGCTACCGGTCTTTGAGAACTCCAGGGAAAGATTTTGTAAGCTCCCAGAAAACTATTTTGGGATCCCAACCTTACGAAACTCCTCTCCTGGCCCACAACCAGTGCGTTTTTTGGCAATGTGCATTTTATTCCTGCTTACGGAGAAGGTAATTATTTCTTTTCATGAAAGAGCCACTAATTCAGAATAATGATGGTGGAAAGTAGTCTAAAAGTGGATTTAAATTGCAGAATGTTTTAGAAGACATTCTATTTTATTAATTTTCAGCAGAGTATATAATTATCAAGATACGAGAGTAAATTAAATAAGGAAAACAAGACAGGTCGCCGAAGATCTACTTTACAGCATAAAATACCCTACTCTACAGATTTAGAGCAATATGGAAGGAAGATGAGACTAGAGAGGTGTAGATTGGGGAATTTGTGAAGAGTTTTTAGTGTTGAACTTAGGAGTTTCTTATTTTGTTCTCTAGGCAGGGGCAGCTGATGAGAGGTTAAAGCAAGAGGGTAAATAGATGAGGTCTGTATTTTCAGGGAGTAATTAGCGGCCGTGTGGAAGTGAGATGCATGTGAGGGGTCCCATCAGAAGCCAGGTGAGAGAGACTTCAGTTGACCCAGGTAGGCGGAGGTGGTCTTGGAACTAGACATATGCATGAGGCCCAGGGAGAAGGGGAGAATTGGAGACCTATGTCAGGGTGAAGCTGGCATGATGGGAACACTGGCAGACCATGGGGAGTGGGTGAGGGAGAAGCCGTCATAATGATTCCCAAGAGTGTAGTTTGAAGGATGACTGGATCACTCATTTTTTGAGGAAACAACTCAGAAAAGAGATAATGTTTGTGAAAACAGTAGCCATGTCTTAATGTTTGTGGATTTAGGGAGTGTAAATTACTTTGCTTGTAAGTCTTTTGTTTGGTAATGTTGGTCTAAATTTGGAGCCAGAGTGTCCTGGTTCAGGTCCTGGCTCCACCACTTCACAGCTGTGTGACTTTGGGCAAGTTTCTTAACCTTTCTGTGGCCGAGTTTCCTCATGTGTAAAATGGGAGAAATAGTAGCACTCATTTCACAGGGTTGTTAAGAGGATTAAGTGGGAAAAGTAAAGTACTTAGAAAAATGCCTGGCACAAAGTCCTTTGTGAGCATTTGTTAATTACCATTTAAAAGTTACATATTTGGAACATTAAACATAAGAATGGAACATTACAGTGACTATTCAGATTTTACCACTGATAGCGAAATTATTAACTAATATTTGTATAGTGCTCTATAGATTAGAAAACATTCTTGTATATATTATTTCAGCTGAGTGCTTTAAACTCGAAGTGCCCAAATTGACCTTTTTGTCCCTTTATTATTTAACACTTGGAGGCCTTTCAGGAAGTCCACACATTTGTCAGTAATGTCCTGGTTGCAAGAGGCAAGACACCCAGCTCGTATTAGCTTACACAAAAGGGAACTTGGGCTCATGTCATTGGAGAAGTCAAAGGATGATGTGGCCGGATTCAGACATGGGAATGGTCTCCAGGAACCTCAGCTGTGCTATCTTCTGCCTTGGCTTCATTCTCGGGCCATCTTTGCAGGGTGGGGACAGGGATGGTCCCAAGCCAGCTCTAGGTGTTAATTTTCAGTCCCAGAAGACTGTGCTGCTTTTTCTGGGAGTTTTGGCAACATTCTTGGAGGAGGGCTCTGATTGGCTCGGCTCGGACTCTGTGCCTGTTTGTGATCCAATCACAGCACCCGGTTACGTGTGGCATCCTGATTGGCTAGGCCTGGGTCATGTGGGTCACCCCTGAGATTTCATGGTGTGGGAGAGAGTCCCTAAAGAGATTCCAGGCAAGCAGATAAAACATATGGCTACTAGAAACCCTTGTCACATCATGGTTTGGCATTCCAGAGCCATGCTAAATCTGACTTGAGCTTTTCTCTCCTTGAGGGTTCAGAGGGCGAAATTTCTGGATGGGTAACATTTCTGCTACCATTTTATGTACTCTGTGGCCACGTGTGCCTCAGCCTCTCTGGGAGCGAGCCCAGCCCACGGCATACTGTTTATTCGTGCCCTTACGTGTTTGTACGTTTTTGTCCGAGGCCTGGCATGCCCTGACATGCCCATTGTTCTGACTAACTCTCATTTATCATCCTTTTTGAGACTCGCCTGAAGCACTGTCTCCCTAAGACGACTTCCTGACTACAGTGTTGTTAAAAGGGGAGATGCTTTTGCTTCGTTGCACTTCCTGAAAACTGAGAATATTAAAAAATTAGTAGGATTAAAAAGAAAAAACATTCAGGATACCTCCACTATGTTATAGGTTGCTCTGAATGAATAGTTTTTGCAGAAAAGAAACAAAGACCCAGCAATCCTCATGCCTTTTGACTAAATTATTAACTCTTCAAGGAATACGCAGCTTTTTTTCATTTCAAAAAGTGAGAGTATGTGTCCCTATAAGGAATGCTGTTCCTACCTGGCCACTTGATGGGGAAACGGCAGGAAGAGCCTCGGTCCCCAGTAACATGCACTGCAGGGCTGGCCTGGGCCCTTGTGCAGGCTTCGCTGTTCGTGCAAATGCCTCTGCTCGGACACGCTCTTTGTATCAGAGATAGGACACACTGAAATTAGACTTGTTTGTTTTAATCGGAAGGCGACAGACCCCGCTCGCTCTAATTCGGCGTAATGAGGTGTGTGTATACAGTTGTGATACCAGCTTACATATGGTATTGATTCAATAGACACTCCACAGCCAAAACACAGCATATGCTTTCGCAGATACTCCCTTGTCTTTGGCGTTTCATCCTTTACCTGTTTTCATTGACGTGTATTTCAACAGATTCATTTTAGAGCCTGAGATGTAAAAATTCAGAAAAAAAATTTTAGAATAAAGCTGATCTGGTGGGGGTGAGGAGAGCTATGTCTCTGTGTTTTTGAAAAGGTTTTATAGGTTTGCAGGTTTGTGGGATATTGAGAGATTTTCCTTTAAGCTGTGCTTTTGGCTTTACATATCCACAGCTTCTAAAATTAGGCAGCCTAAATAAAAATCAGTTGCTAGTTTTTGATTTTTTTTTTTTTCCTTCTCACTTATATCCCAGAAAAAGAAGAGAGAAACCATGTGGGGTGAAGGTGTTCTGAAATTCTTTGCTGAGTTTAGAGATCAGGGAAAGAGCGATCCAGTTAGGTATGTGATTGAGAGGGCTGGACTGCCCCGTGGTTTGGGACAACAGAAATACCTCCATTATCTTCATTGCACAGTCTCCTTTCTCTGTCCCTCTGTTACCTTTGAGCATTCAGCAAGTCTTGTGTGGATGATTGCAGACCCCAAATCCACATATGTCAGGCCGAGGTCCCATAGCACGGACAGAGCCAGCAGAGAACCACATGTCTGGGATTGACGGAGGGTTTTAAACTACATTCTGATTTGCCTTGTAGTTGGACAGCTCGTTTCAAGCTGTCTTGATGTTCCATGTTAGTGAGCTTTTCGAGTCAACATTGACAGTGGAAACTCTCTTTACCTTGGTGCCGCCAGAGACAGGCTCTTAAATCAGAGCCAAATGAACGTCCACTGAAGGGTTTGTGCTAATACTTCCGCCCATTGGGGACTTGGTTAAGCAGCAGCCATAGGATTGTGGTTCAGACATGGATTCTGGACCCCGACTGCCTGGGGTTCTGATCCCACCTCAGCCACCTTCTAACCCTGTGACCTTGGATAAACCCAATAAGTTCCCTCTTTTATAAAATGGGTGTGAGGACCCCTGCCATGGAGGTGTTAGGACTATGAGTTAACACATGAAAGACACTCAAGGTGCTGGGCACAAGATAAGAGCTCAGTAGGTTTTGGACATCAGTTCATATGCTTCTTGAAGAGCACAACTCAAGTCTGACCCCTGGGCCAGGCGTGTAGCCGGTGGTCAGTGCTTGATGGATATGTAAACTACCTGGTCCCAATGTTGTATTTTATAGAGAAAACCAGACCTGGGAAAGGGGCTTTCCAGAAGCTGTTTGGCAGTCAACCTGGACCTGGTCTTTGGCATTAGGTGTTTTGAGTAGAACTCTGGGTCCCCTTATACACTTGCTGTTGACATTTTACTAACCATTGCTGAGCCTCGGCTGCATGCTCTGTGCAGCAGAGGAAGACGTCAGCATTCTCCTTGTGATGAAGATGCAATGAGATAATACATACTGAGACCTTGGCCCCTTGACCTACTGACTCTACCCTCGTGACCACTGTGTTGGAAAGGAGTGGTCACAAACATAATGTGGCCAACGCTGATGTATCTTTTATCCAAACTACACTGACTGCATGATGGCAGGCCTGTGTCAGGCAGTAGAGATACAGCTGGGTAGGAAACTGGTGATCCCGCTAGGAATGTAGGGCTTACCACCTGGTGGAGGAGGGAGGAGACTGGCGGTATTGGCTGTCCTCACAATACCTTTCTGGACCCTCAACCTAGTGCTGTGCTTTCACTCTGGTCTTTGCCTGACCTTTTGGTCTTGGGAATGACCTTCAACCTCTGTAGTCATCTGGGGGTAGGGATAGGAATGACCTGCAGGAACAGGCACAGAAAGAATTTCCCCTGTCACATGGCGGAAGTCGTACGGCCCCTGCACCACCTGTCACAGTGAACTCAGGCAGGTCCAGAAACTGTGCCTGGCCCCTCACTGCACCTTCGCACTCCAAAATAGGGAGGGAAATTCCCGTGCAGGAGTGCTCAGCTCTCAAGGGAAGACAGTCATTAACCTGTCTAAGCTCTACGCTAATAGAACTTTCTCAATAATTGCTTTCATTAAGTATGGTTAATGTGAGCAGTACAAGTTATAGCAAGATTTGCAAAGAACAAAGTAAATATTTAAGGCTTTATTTCAGGGTGCTGTTGGGTTGGGGCAAAGAGAAGATTAGTAAAAACTGTGTCTGATGGTATCTGACTCAAAACATAGTGAACTGCTTGATGGAAGTTCCAATGGTTTTTCATCAGTGGTTCTCTGAATCTTAACTTTGCAGAGGCAGGTGGGTGTCTCCTGGAGACAATTGTGAGCTCAGTTTTCTCCTTATCTTTCTGGCCTCTGTCAGACACGAGTGACATGGTGACGATGATAAACTGCCTTCTTTGTACCACCCAAGAATGCAGTGCCATGAGGATTAAGAAGGTGGCTGTTGGCCCGTGGCTGTGCTATGTGGGGAGCACAGTTGTTCTTTGAGGGCAGGGGGCCATTAGGAGCAGCTGAGTTGGCCAGGAAAGCCCTTGGTGTGTGCGTGCCACACTGGGCCCTGGGCATGCTGAGCTGTCATCCCAGGGCACCTGGGGATTAATTTAGCAGTGGTTTTCATGCCTCCAGACTACCAGTGACCAAAGCAGCCATCATCTCTACCTTTGAGTTTATGTGCGCAAATGAATAATAGGGTTGTGTTTTCAAAAGGAAAGACTTGAAAAACAGTGCTTTTCCTCCATAGTATAAAGAGAGATACAATTTTACTGCTGAAAATTTGGAAATTACAGCTAAGCAAAGAGATGAAAATACAAAGCAGCTGTTATTCTACCGCTCAGAGATTGACTGATTTGGTTCATTCCTAACAGATGCTTGAAGCTAGCAGTCCCCAACCTTTTTGGCACCAGGGACCATTTTCATGAAAGACAATTTTTCCACGGACTAGAGAGGGGGAGAATGGTTTTGGGATGATTTAAGTGCATTACATTTATCATGCACTTTATTTCTATTATTACTACATTGTAATATATAATGAAATAATCATACAACTTACCATAGGTTGGGGACCCCTGCTCTAAGCACCTGTAGGCTCTGGAGACAAAATGATTAGCAAAACCAAGTCTCTTCTTCCCTGGAGATTACATTCCAACAGTGAGGGCAGGTACACGTAAACATATGCCAGGTCCGTGGTGATGAATGCCATGGAGAGCAGTGAAGCAGGGTAAGGAGGGGGAGGGAAGAGGGTGCTGCTATTGGTGGGTGGGTGGGTTGTCAAGGAAAGTCTCTTCGAAGGAGAGACACTGAGCAGAGAACCAAAAGAGTGAGAGAGGGAGGCCTGGGGCTGTCCAGCCAGAGGAGCCCATCTGCACCGCAGCCCGGAGGCACATTCTTTCCTGGGTGTGTTGAAGAAACACTATTGTGCCCTTTTAATCCTAGTGCAGAAAGTGGCTTATTAAAACCAAAGCATAAAAAAAAAAAGACCATTTACTACAAAACTATATCGTGTCATTTGTTTTTATTGAACTCAAATGGGACATTCTAGAGAGGAGTACTGGAACGATGGGAAGGGGTGGGTGTGTTAATGCAGTGGATCGGCATCTGCTGAGACCTGAGCGCGTGCAGCAGCCGAGAGTACGGACGCCATCCGCAGGCTGCGGGGCCTTGAACCTGGGCGCATGGTGGTGCGGCTTTGGCCAAGTCACGTAGAGCTGTCAAGTCTCAGTTTTCCCCTCTGGACAACAGAAACTAGCTCATGGGGACATGGGGAGGGCCACGTGAGAAAGTGCTTATGAAGGGCTGGCACACAGTAAGTGTCCAGAAAGTATTGGCTGCTGTCATATTGTCAAAATGTGGTTTTGGCAAATGGCTTTAAAAGGCTCTATATGTGCCTTTTAAAGGCTTTTTTTTTTATTTCAGCATATTACGGGGGTACAGATGTTCAGGTTACATATATTGCTTTTGCCCCACCTCAGTCAGAGCTTCAAGCGTGTCCATCCCCCAGATGGTGAGCACTGCACTCATTAGGTGTGAATATACCCATCCCCTCTTCCTCTTCCCTCTGACCTGCCCGACACCTGATGAATGTTACTACTAAATGTGCATATAAGTGTTGATCAGTTGATACATGAGTGGATTAACAAACCGTGGTGTACGTATACCATGGAATTCTATTCTCCCACAAGAAACAATGGGGATCTAGCAACTCTTGTATTATCCTGGATAGAGCTGGAGCCCATTCTACTAAGTTGAAGTATCACAAGAATGGAAAAACAAGCACCATGTGTACTTGCCATCAAATTGGTATTAACTAATCCATAACCTTTTTAACTAAAACTAAGAAGCTTCGAAATTTATATTAGAGGCACTAAAGTGGAGGCAGGTTCTATTCATTTGCCAAAGAATGAGGTAAAGAAAATCAAGGCTTTACCCAGAAGGATCACACATTTTGAGTAGGGTTTGGGCTTTTGGTGGGTGCAGAGATTGTGGAGGTCAACTTCTTGTCATAGGTGCCTGTCTCTATTCAGATTTAAAGACACTATTGAGGAAAGTAGTGTTTGTGTCTTATGGAAACTTTTCTCAGTTTGGGGGATGTTGGTGTGTGGCCTCAAGGCTTCAGAAGGCCGTCCTTGTTGGTCCTTGTATTTATGAGGCTTGCCCTAAGTTGGGTCCTTGCTTTTTAGTATAATGCTTCATAGAAGCTGGTTCTTGGGTAAGTCGATCGTCATGGCATGTCTCTGCCCAAGATCGAGATTTTCTCACTGTTTCATCTGCTTTGCTTTGCTTGACCTAAGATAAAGTCTTTGATATGTGGAGTCTTGGGGTCAAGGTCTGGCCCCACCTCCAAGACTCCATAAGAATCCCTTCTCCAGATGATTCCAGTCTTTACCCACTCTGTTCTTAACAGAGCTAAATCGGATATGTTCCCTTGGCCACTGGGTTCTGTGTGATGTCAGGGGTGCATCACTAGAGTAGGGTCTCTGAGAAATGTGTGACTGGCTGGCAATTAAGTTCAGAGTGTATACTGATCACAGGTTGAAGAATTCCAGGCTAGGAACTCTGAACCCTGGTGAAGGAGTATAGGACCAGCATGCAGGAGGCTAGGAAATCTAGGCCCACTGCTGTCAGAACTGATGATGAGGTCTTTTGCAAATCACCCAATCTTTGTTTCTTCTTTCACAGCCAGGGATTCATAGGCCTTTAGAAGTAGAAGAGATTTACATATTCCAACATTTTTCCCATATCGAGGGACTACACCCTTCCCAAAGTTCCCAAGCTTATCTGAACAATTGAGTGGTGGGACTTAGCCACCATGTTGCACAATCTCAGTGGGCCGCATTCACATGGCCATTGGCAGTGGTCGGCAAACTATGGCCCATGGGCCAAATCTGGCCTAATACCTAAATTTTTAAATAAAGTTTTATTGGGATGGGAATATAGCCTTGCCCATTTGTTTACTTATTGCCTATGGCCACTTTCATACCACACCTGCAGCACTGAGCTGTGAAGGAGACCGTCTGGTCTACCAAGACAAAAATATCCACTATCTGGCTCTTTATAGAAAAAGTTTGCTGATCCCTGGTCTAAATGAATGGTGCTCTCTGGAGTGCAGTACACAGCCTTCCTGGGACCCCGTGTGCTAAATGTGTTACATTTGTGGGGTGTGCATAGAAGAGGACAAAAAATAGCCTTTGTTTATTGAGAGATCACTATGTCCCAGGCACAAATCATCACTTTAAAGTTACTAGTTCTTTCCTTAGAGCAAATTGGCAAAACAATTATCCCAATTTAACAGACAAGTAGTATCAGGGTAGGAGATGATACGTTATCTGCCCAAGACGGTGGGAGTCTGAGCTAGGATTCAGATTCTGGTGGGAACGTCTCTAACATCCACATTCAAAGATGCAAACCACAGCAGGGAAAATTACACTTCATCGAATATCACACGAGGTCACACATGGGACATTTTTAAAGATGAGACTAGCTTGAGCCTCACGAGTGGAAGATAATCTGAGAATCTAAACATTTTTGGTGGTTTGGATATAGTTGTAAATGTTTCAGGTGCCAAGCATGCTTGATTTTGTGAGTTTTGATCTCCCCCCCCACCCAACGTTTGGTCTTTTTGCCACTGTGCATTGATTGCCCTGTGATTTTCTTCTTCACGATTATGTTTTTCAATTGAGGTCATTTTCTCTAGAGGAATACTTAGAATTATATTCCGTCTTGATTTTTTTTGTGCTTTAACAATTAAAGACACTTTATAATGCTTGACAAAATAATGCAAATTAATTGTAGGAAATCTGGAAAATACAGTAAAGAATAACTAAAATGACTTGTAATCCTCTTATCTAGAGCACAGGGCGGTTAACGTAGGGTTATTTCTTTGCAGGTTTTTTTCTATGCATCTGTTGCATAAAAATTATAATTTTTAAAATTCTGATTTTTAAGGGAGCATTCTCTTGTGTTTGATTATTCTTTAAAAGCTTTTTTTAAAATTAGAAAATATTTTGTTAATGAGGTCCCTATTTTTGACTTCTTCCCCTTTTTAATATTATAAAGATCATTGCAATGAACATAAATCTTTGCATGTCTGAATATTCTCTTGGGAGATTATCTTAGCTACAGAATGGCTAGGTGAAAGGATATAAGTACTGTTTAAAGTTTAATTGTATTTATCAAATTAGTGCATGTATAATTTTAAGTCAAGTAATATAAACCTTGTAACAAAAGCACAGTCCTCTGCTTTAGACTTCTCCCTTCCTTCCTATCCCTGACTTATGCTCCTCAAATGCAAATACTTTTCTTTCATTATTTCTTCCAATATGTATTTTCATATTTCTCAATAACATGTTTATATTGCATTTACTTACGTGGCATTGTTTGAAATCATCTACCGATTCTCTGGCATGGAAGAGGAGAATTTCGCTCTCTGACGTTACTGCCGGCCCCGTCCCACATACTCTTCCTGTCTGTCCTCTGGAGTTGTAACATCTTGAACTCTTTGGTTTTGGCCAAATTCAGTGGGCAGTGCTTACTCCATAAAGACACTGCTTAGCCTCCTGGCAAAATGGGATGACACATCTGTTTTTCCCAGAGTTAACAATTTTTATATTTGCTTAGTTTTGATTAATTAATACAATAAATATTTACCGATTATTTTGTGTGCCAGACACACATCAGTGAACAAAACAGACAGAAATATTCTTGCTCTTACCAAGATTCAGCCCTAAATTTTCCATCAACACTTCATGTGGCCAACAGATCAGAGAACTTACCAGATGCGTGTTTTTTTTACTCAGCAGCCTTCCTGCAGCCCTCTGCCCTCCGGCTGCAGTCTGGCCCTGCGGCCTAGGCCCGCCCTGCGGCGGTGGTCCTGGGGCTGCTGTTCCCAGTGCGCTTTTACCCTCTCCTGTGCTCGGCCTTCTGTTTCCTGGATTTCAGTCTTCCTCTTTGCTGGTTTATTGTCTCATCCTGGAGTCGTTTCCTGAGAGAGAAGCTATATGGGGGAGACAATTTTTTGAGATTCCTTGAATGTTGGAAAATGTCTTTATTCTACCTTCACTCTCGAATGATTCACTGCATATAAAATTCTAGGCTTCAACATTGTTGTTCCTCAACAAATGTGAAGATGTTGCCCCTCTGACTTCAGGTTTGCAGTGTCATTTTTGGGAAGTCCAGAGGGATGTCATACCTGGAGGTGACTCACAGCCTTCTGGAAGCTGCTGGGATTTGCATTCTCTTCTGAGTTGTGACATCTCCCGTGCGAGGTGTGGGTCACATTTCATCCTGCTTCTGACCTTTCCATGGACTGTTTCCGTTGGGATACATGTTTCTTGTCTGGGAAATTTTCTTGAACTATTTACTGAGTTGTCCCGTCTCTCCACAGCTCTTCAGCCCACCCTGCTGTTTTTCGCCTGAACCCGGTGGTTGGACTGTGCGCATCGGTGCTCCATTCCCACGCCCTCCTCACGCCTCGTGTTTCCCGTTATCCTTCCCGTCATCTTTTTGCTCTATTTTTCTGGAAAATTTTCACAACTTTATGTCTAGCTCCTTTCCTGAATTTAATTCTTAGTCTTCATGTCCAAGAATTCTTACTGTTTCAAGATTACTTTAAAAAAAAAAATCCCGTTCTGGTTTCATGAATCAATATTCTTGGCTCATCTGGCAGATTTTAATGATGCTTTAAAAAGTATTCAGCCATTTTCCGTCTGTTTCCTCTGAGGTTCATTCTTTTTCTTTCTTTTCCTCTTTCCGTCTATGAGTTTGTTTTGATTTCTTTCCCGTTCGAATGTTTTTTCACGCATCTGGTAGTCTTTAGGGGCTATTTCAAATTTGAGGGTGGCGTTGCCTGTGAGTGCGGCTTGGCAGCTGCTGGGCCACCTCGTGGGGAACCATAGATGATGTTGGAGGATCCCAAATGTCTGTTCCAGTCTTTTCTCTGTCCCGTTAGTTTCCTCAGAGATGGAGCCTCCTGCCGGGAGGCCAGAGACCTGGCTGCCAAAACTCTGCTGCAAAGGTAGAGACTGGGGCCTTTTAACATTTGTTAAGTAGGGACTTCACTTCCATTTCTCCACCCTCACCACCGTTCTGAGTCCAGAATGTTTTCTGAAAAGTTCGGTCTCTCCAGAGAGTAAACCTTTGCTGCTTATAACTGGAAAGTCCTGGTAGAAGCATCTTAAGACTTGATAGACATTATAAATTATACTCTGATCAATAATGTATGAGTATTTCTGTCTTACATTCTGTGTGTAAATACTTGATATTTTCCTTAAAAAAAATGTTTGCTGGTATAATAAATGGAAAATGATATTTTACATGTGTTTCTTTGATTGCTAGAAAGGTTAGATATTTTCCATATGTTTTATGGGATTTGTAGATTTTGGAAATTTCCTGTTCATGTCTTTGTTTTTATTCTCTTGAGTACTCACTGAAATTTGAATCCTCTTGCCTAGTGTCCAGAAGTGAAGGCCTCCTTTATTTTTGCTGAATTTTGTGATTCTGTCTTTCTGACATGGCTCTGGTCGTCTCCTGTGAGGATGGAGGCACTTTAAATGCTTTACCCGCACGTGATGGCCATTGCCTTTCAAATGGGCTGGTGTCAGTTCTGCAAAAAACCTAGATGGCTGTATAAGACCTGTTCCAGCCCCTCCCAAGTTCCATGTAGGAATTAAGCCAGTAGTTGGCAAATGATGGCCCATGGGCCAAAATCTGGGTAAATCAAATTTTACTGGAACACAGGTGCCCTCGTTTGTTTACTCCTTGCCTATGGCTGCTCTAACGCTGCAATGGCAGAAAGTAAGTGGTTGGTACAGAGGCCATGTGGCCTGCAAGTCTGGAATATTTACCATCTGGCTCTTTAAATAAAAAAAAATTCAACCCCCAAACTAGATGTTTGTTTAGTGCTTAATACCATAAGACTTATGAAAACTGATGGTTCCTTGCTCCTGTCAATCAAAACTAAGCAGCATGGTTGTCCTGCTTCTGCAAAAGCCAGTACCTAAGACGACGTGGCAGGCATCTTCCTTTGGATGACGTTTATGAGTGTAATACCTGTGTCAGTCTGTCTTCCTGTGAATTCCTCGGATAACTGGTTTCCAGGAATACTGCTGTTGTAGCCACACTTGTAGGTAACAGCCACCCCACTCTCCTTCCCCCTCCCAACCCCTGCACCTTCTGGAAATAGCACATGTGCAAAACGGGCCTTACCTCCTTAAACCTCTTATGGCCACTGTTTTCACAGCATTACAAAACCAGTGACATTATAAAACAAAACAAAAACCAGCAGACAGAAGCCAGTGGTCAGCCTGTGGAAGCTGACAGCCTTGGCATGTGTTCGAACTGCCAGTCTTCTGTGTGTGTTCTTTGTCTCGCTTGCTGTCTGCAGGGCCCCAGCCTTCCTCCTGTGGCTTCTCCATATCCGCCTGTGTAGCCATCACCTCCGTGTCTTTGGGATCCAGACTCGCTCCTGAGGGGCCGTGCTTGCCCTGGGGGCACTGAGCACCCCAGTTTGGCTGTCTCTTTTCCTCCCTCAATGTGGCCTTTGCTTGGCGGGGCCACCCTTCTGCTCTGTGGACCTGCCTTGCCCCGTCTGACTTCGGGAGGGCAGCCGTTGCTGGGCTCCATGCTCTCAGAGACCACTGCCCTCTTGCAGTGTGCCAATCTCTCTTCTGTGGCCACCCTGAGGGCCTCAACATTGTTCCTGCCCACAACAATGCCGCTTGGCCTAACAGCCCAGGCACAAAGCTATCAGCCAGGTGCTTCCTGCCAGGACCCTGCATGCTGCCGGAGTCGGCATCCTGTGTGTTACGTGCTTGGGTGTGGTTGACATGCTGGGGTGTAGTCATAGGGCTGTGCTGAAAATAGTGTCGCAGGCCTGAGACTTCTGTCCTTTGAAAGATCTGCTTGTAAGACTGACCATGGGCTTAGCATGGGGATTTGGGTTTTAGAAATCCAGTTCCCTGCCGTTCCCTGATAAGAGTGACTGACTGCGCCTAAACCATTTGGACAAACAGTACGGCTTATGCTGAACACCTGCCTTCTAGGAGTCTGGAGTCCTGGCACATGCTGAGTGCAAGGTGCTTCTGTGACTAGCCCTGGGCATGGAGTCTCTAACAAGCTTCCTCATTAGACAGCATTTCTTATGGCTGTCACAACTTGTTGCTGAAGGAATTAAGTACATCCAGTGTCACTCCATTAGGAGACGACTCTTAGAAGCTTGCACTGAGTCTTCTCTGTACATTACCCGGTGCATCTTTTCCCTGTGTTGATTTTGCTTTGTATCTGTTTGCAATAATAAAACTCTGCTGTTAATACTCAGTTGTGAGTATGTCAGTGTGTATGCTGAGTACTGCGACTCTTCCTAGCAAACTACGGAACTTGCGAGTGGTCCTGGGGTCCCCCCACGTACCTGAAGGCTTGTCCTCAGGGTGGGCTCTCAGGGCTGGAGAACTCTCCAGGCCATGCAGATCCAAGGCAGTCTGAGGCATCAGGTAGTGCTACACACGTGCTCTCTTGAGCATCCTCTTTCGAAGAGCGCACACTTGAAACCAGTGAAATGATTTTGAGAAGAGCCACTCCACCAACTTGATCTTGGC
>CAUYSK010087156.1:0-20471 GCA_963575035.1 Avahi laniger | reverse complement strand
CCCCCCCCCCCCCCCCCCCCCCCCCCCCCCCCCCCCCCCCCCCCCCCCCCCCCCCCCCCCCCCCCGAGACAGAGCGAGAGAGAGAGAGCGAGAGAGAGAGAGAGAGAGAGAGAGAGAGGTATTGTATTATACTTCTGATATCAGTTAGATCCTATGACAACATGCTTCCCTGGCTCCAGCTGGCTCCAAAAGGTCTAGGGATGGTAACAGCTTCCTGATGTTGGTTCCTCGGTGCCTCAACATCCCTTATATGTTTCCTCAGCCCTTCCCACATTCTGTAAAATGTCCCTTCATTCCATTCTCTTCACTATGCCAACTTAGTGTGCTTCCTGTTTCCTGCTGGAAGCCTGAATGACCCTAAATATCACGTAACATATCTGTAATATGGAAAGGGAATTATGGCTGTAGGATGATGAGAAGACTAGAGTGAGAAAAAGTGAATATAAGGAGACCAATTAGGACACTCTGGCAAGAGTCAGATAAGTTGACAGTAGGAATGAAAAAGAAGCATTGGAGAGGAAGCAAGGGTAGTGAATTGGGTGTGAGAAATAAAGTAAAACATGGAGTCAAGGAGTGGTTCTCAGTTGTTTTTTCTTCATGGATTTAAGTGATGCCATTCAGTGCAGTAGAGAGTGTATAAAGTATACGAGGTAGCAGAAATAATTAGCTCAATTGGAATATACTGAGTTATAGTGCCTATGCTATATCCAGGTAGGAGGTAGTATATATAGGTATGAAGGTGAATGTAAAGGTTAGAACTAGATATGTTAGAGTTACAGAAAGAGGTCTAGACTAGAGATAAAAATGAGAGAGGGAGTTAGCATATAGGTGATAGTCGAAGCCAAGCTGAAAACAAAATAACCCAGAAACAACATGTACAGTGAAAAAAGAAGTGACTAGGAGTCCTTGGAGACAGCAGTATTTATGGTTCAGGGAGAGGAAGTAAAGCCAACAAAAGAAGATAAGAATTGTTTGGTAGTAGGAGGTGTTACAGGTAGCTTTATCAATGAAGAATCATGAGTCTCTGGTTACCTTTGCCAAATCAGATTCTATAGATGGACGGGTCAAAAATCCGAACAAAATCACTTCAAGAAGGAATAGAAATGTCTTGAGAAATTTAACTATGGAGAGGAGACAGATGTGATGCCTATAGATATTTTAAAGGTCAAAGCTGAGCAATGCTACATAGGCAGGTCATTCCTTTCTTATCCAATTAAGAGAAAAAGAAATAAAAGAAAAACTTCAACTCCTCTGGGAATTAGTAATTTAATTACTGTAGTAAGAAAAAATTATTAAAAAGAAGGATATAGAGTATATGAAACTCATAATTTATGTAAAATTACATTTTTAATAACAAGAATTCCTAACCTGATATTTTTTTCTTTTCTAGTCTTTTAAAACAGTTCCTTTTATTTTTTGTTTTGCAATTCTCATTTTACCAGTTCTTTTTCCAGATTAATTTTTCAACATCACACCCCACATATAATTCACGATTCCTACCATTGTCTTTAAATTCCATTTTAAAAATGAATTGCCAGCTTTATCCAGACTGCAAGCAGTTTAGACACAAACACAGACACACACAGCAGTAACAAAAGAGCAATCTTTCTATCACAACAGTTTTTCCATTTACCGTAAATGAACGTAAATGTAGGACTACGGATAAAACTGTCACCTTTCTGATAAGAGTTGTCCTACTTGTGAAAAAACACCAAAGAAGCTACATTAGAATAGGTGTGAGTTCAAAATTTATCACATTGAAGGGAAAACATTGTAGGCTGATGCCTTGACTGGATCATTTATAAAGAGTGTGACTGAGTGCGAGAGAGAGAAATCCTGTCATATTTGCCTCCTATATTACCCATCGCCATTCTGTCAAGTCAAATCTAATATAAATGAATTACATTAATCAGAAAATGTGAATTTTTACATGACAAGCTAAAGGGGCATGCCATTTCCAATTAGATTAGTGATCTAAAATTAGCTACTGACACAAGCAAATATACATGGTCAATTTGCCTGCCTGAAACAGAAAATTAAATAAGACATATTGGATAATAGATAGCCCTAGAGGGGACATGCAGCTGTAATTCACTCAGGTTGTTAAGCTGATGTCACAAGCTGCCAAAGAATATTCAATCTTGTGCTCATTTTGAGATGGTTGGATTTAACTCAAGAAAATACTTGGATCAATTGTCCATTGATTTGCTTCTGTGAATACTAGGGGGCGAGTACAGAGAGGACAGTCACTATTGTTTCAACAGAGAAGTAAATTGAGGTTGCAAAAGAGAATGGTTCATTGCGAGACCAATATCTCATTATTGACATGCATCGGTACTCTTGAAATGGAGAAAGGCATCTTTATACAAAACCACTTAAGATGTTTGTACCTTACTTTCTTCAATTTTACATGGTGAATAATATACCCACCTCATCCTTTTCATAGGTCATTGCCAGTCTTGGTCAAAATAATGTACATGAATGGGCTTTGAAGAATTAAAAGTGTTTTTCATGTTACAACCATTATTGTTACTTCAAAACAAAATTATGAGTCATTTTTGTAAAATTTACTTTGTAAATTGTATATATTTGCATCCTGTGTGCTACTAGTGGAGATGAAAAGGCACCATCAAAAAAGTCACTCAGCAGAGTTTACTTGTTCTAATATCAATAATTATGAATTACAAAATTAAGGTTGTATGTTTTGCTCTCAGGCACTAGAAGTAAAATACAAGAGGCAGGAAGGTCTGGGGAATATGGCTCATTTTTACAATGGCAGAATAGGCTTCTAGTTAAAAGGAACAAATAATTATAGCTGATAATGCAAATTATTTCTAAGTGGCACACATACTGTTTTTGATGTTCTCTCACACAAATACATACAAATATTTTATAAAAGAGATTGATGTAGTTCAGTAAATTTGCTATAAAGTGAATGTATTTCAAGTTAATTTTGGTTTCTAATCAACCTCCATGCTTTTGAGGTAAACCTATTGGATCATGAATGTAATAAAACACATTAAAATGTAGAAAATTAGAAAATGGGAAGCAGATTTGAATTATTATGTCACAAAAGGGAGATACCCAAATGGGCAATAAGCATATTCAAAAATTCACAACACTGTTACTTCTCAGAGAAATGCAAATTAAAACCTCAATGAGATACCATAAAATACATACCTAAAATTAAAGACATTGATAATATTCAGTATCAGCAAGGACATGGAACAACTGAACCTCTCATACACTGCTTCCAAGAGTATACATCGATACAACCACTTTGAAAAAATATTTGACAATATCTAGTAAAGCTAAACATAATGCAGATTCTATGATCTAGCAATTACACACTTACATTTATACCCCCCAAAATAAGTGTGAAAATCAGGTACAAAAATATTCTTAGCAGCTTAATTCGTAATGGCCTCAAATTAGAAACAACCCAAATGTCCATTGACAGTAAAATGAATAAATACATTGTGGTATATTAATTCAGTAGAATACTACTCTGCAATGACAAATGATGAACTACTGCTATATTCAACAATGTGGATTACTGTCACAGACCTAGTGATGAACCAGAAAGCCAGACACAAAAGAGTAGATGCTTCATAATAATTTTATTTATATGAGTTTCAATAATGAACAAACCAAATATATGGTGATAGAAGTCAAAACAGTGGTTACCTCTGGGAGTGTGGTACAAGTAGCAAGGTAAAGAGGAAGCCCTCTGGGGTGTTGGAAATATTCTATGTCTTGAGTTGAATGTTGGTTATCCTGGGGTGTGTGTGTGTGTTTGTGTGAGCAAATGTTGATAGAATTGTAAACTTAGGATTTGTGCACATTATTGTATATGTGTTAAACCTCAAAAAAATCTTAAAAATGATGAACAAATCTTTAAAACCACATATTTAAAGGAAAAAAGTGAATTTCTTACAAAGTGAAAAATATTAACAAATAATTTAAATTTCCAGCATTATCATTGAGCCATACCAAAAGATGTCAAAGCAATACTCAAAATGATAAAGCAGTATAGTTTTTAAAACTCTGCCAGTATCTATCTTGACATTATTTTCCCCAAAACAGCCTTATCAATTCAAATAGGCTTTCCAACTGCTTCTGATGTCCTTGGAACATTTTAGTTTCCATTCGGCATCATTTAAAAAATATCTTCATGGACATTTTATTAAGTATACTGGTCTCTCTCTCTCAAATATATTTTTATGTGTGCATGTATTTGATTATGTAAACCTGTGAGACTATTTGCAGAATTGTTGAATGGAAAAATGGAGCTGTAAGCAGATCTATAAGGAGGAGAATTCTCTTTATATATTGGAGGTCTGAGGAAATTAGGACATAGAGTTATCTGAAAACTAATTAATGCCCAAATGCTCAATAAGGATGATTAATTTATAGATGGTGCTAATTGTTTGCCTCCATATTTACTGTTCTAGCAACTGATGACTTGAAAAACCTAAATAATGTATACTGAGCTTTCCAAAATATGGGCTTGAGTTCTATAATAAAATATGTTGTCAAGTTATTAACCCTCGGGCCATGATAGCTCTGGGGACCAAATGTCAAGACAAAGTAAAGGCAAGAGTCCTTCCAAGTACTAAATGATTATGGGCAGGGTTTCTTATTTTATTCAGGCCAATAATTCACTAAGTTTAGAATTATGTTGATGAACTTCTCCTAAGGGAGGAATTCCTGTACTTCACATAACTCGTATTTTTTTTCATCATGGACACATTAAGGCCTTACGGCCCAGTCGCTAAACATTTCAAAATTCTGTTACACACATAAGATTTGAAGCTTAGGGCTGTACACCTTCAAAGTGGCAGAGGCTCTTTACATTGTGGACAACTGGTGTTTGGGAGGTCTGGAATAAGGAGGGATTAGATATAGAAGAGCAGTGATTAAATTTAATTAGGAAGGAAGAAAAGAAAGAAGAAGAAGATCATGTTCTAGTGACATGCCATGTGGGAAAAGTGCTTTTAATCATAAAAAAATCATAGCTTTTTAGACTCATCCATTATGCCATTGACCTTCCAAAAATGCCAAGAAGTAGCTAAGACATATCTGACTTCATTATAACATTAAGAACCTTAAGAAGCTAAAACACAAGAAAAGTAAGGTGTTCAAGCAAAATTAACACATAAACTAAGTCCTTGAAAATCCTGAGTACTTAAATCTCTAAGTATTGTTTATATATCCCTATGGGAGTTCTACCTTTGCTTGTAGGTAGAATTAAAATTTTTAAATATATTTTCTTTGCTATTTGTCTTTTTTATTATTTCAAGATATTAAGGGGGCACAAATGTTTTTGTTACATGGATAGCTTTTATAATGCTCAAGTAAAGGCCAGTAGTGTGCCCATCACCCGAATAGTGTTCATTGTTTTTATCTCTGCCTTCCTCTCCTTGATTTCCAATGACTTTTATTTGTCTCTGTATTTTCAAAATTAATCCATTCCTATCTTTCAAAATTTAAATGATTTAAAGGATCCACAGTGAAATTCTCTCTTCCATCTCTGTCCCTCAGCTACCTCGATCACCTCCCCAGAGGCAATCAGTGTTACCAGTTCCTTGGGAATCCTTCTGGAGATATTTAATGTTTATACATACATGTGCACGAGCACACAAACACACACGTATACACAAAGGTTTTCAACTTTTACAGAGATGGTAGCGCAGCATACATATTTGTCTGTATCGGGTTTGTTTGATTTTGTGTGAGTGTATCATGGACATCATCTTATATCAACAGTAGATAAAAGCCACATATATGCCATTTCTATGCTGCCAGTATCATCTATTTTTCCACTTTCAGGAGTACTGGGTGGTGAATTGAAAGCATATAGAAACTGAGTACACACAAATTGTGGTTAATCACCTACTGACTGGCTTTAAGACGTGGGCAAGATGACTAATTCTTTGAACCTCAAATTCTTTACTCATTGATGTTGATAATGCCTTTCTCACGTGATTGTGGTGGCAATTATAAGAGCTAGGAAATGTGAGTCAGGCACTGGCTAACTGGCTACCATTCATATGATCTTGGGAAATTACTTGATCTTTCTGAGTCTCAGTTTCTTTTGTTCAGTATACATTTTTATTGATAAATATAATTGGAAAATGTTCACCAATCATAAGGGTACTGTTTGAATTATCAAAAAGGAAACACACTCACATAAATCACCATGCAAATCAAATAATAAAACATTACCAGCTACCCAGATGCTCCCACCCTGTGCTCCTTCCTAGTCATTATCCCTTCTCCAAAGGTAACATTACCCTAACTTCTAGTATCATAATATACTATTGCATGCTTTTGAATTTTATATAAATGAAATTAATAGGTATGCATTTTTTTTTGTCTGGCTGTATTTGGTTTGTGAGATTTGGCCACATTATTGAAATAGCAGTAGTTTCTCATTTTCATTGCTGTATAGTATTCTGCTGTAAGAATTGCCATAATTTCTGTATTCATTTTATATAATGAAAAAAATGTTGATACACATATAAATTGGTTCTAATTTTTGTCTTTTATGATAATGCTGCTCTAAATAGTCTAGGACAAGTATGTATTTCTCTTGAACTTATACCTAGAAGTGGAATTTTTGGGTCATTAGGTAAGCTTATGTTCAGAATATTCAGTAATTGTACTGAATATTCAGTAATATTCAGTAATTTTAGACATAATAATATGTCTAAAAATTTCTATCATGTTTACACTTACAAGCACCAGAAACCAACCCTGGCTGATTTAAGAAAAAAGGAATTTATTGAAAGCATGTTTAATAGGCCATAGAATCACTGGAAGGATTTGAAAATAGGCTCAGGAAGAGGTGAGGAGAAAGGAAGCCTGCATGGGCTGAAACAGAGCTAACATTACACTGCAGAACTAGCATCAGGACAACACTGCAGTCATGCCATATACCACACCCCGTAGTTTGCATAGCCAACATTGAACTCTTGCCCATGGGACTCATAACACTGTTTCTCGCTGGCTATTACTGCCAGAAAGAAATGTCTCTGTCTTGGCTTGGCTTCTTTGCCTCCCTAGATCCTGACTCAAACTCTGGTGTGTACATAGCTAATAGACCAGGCCTAGGTCACATGTCCAGTTCAGAGCTGCAAATAAACCTGGGAAAGTGATGCTAAATGTGGGCACTTTCCAAACAGAGGAATAGCATTCAGATATTGGGCATGAAAAATGACAAACGACGATTATATCACTAAATAAATTGGTTTCTTCTATTTCTAAGATTGACTATTTTTTTCCTAAGTATCTTAAACAAGCAACACATGTACTCACTATCAAATTGGTATTAACTGACTTAACTGACCAACACTTAACTGCACATATAGTGGTAACATTCACTGGGTGTCGAGGAGATGGGAGGGGGCGGACGGGATGGGTATATTCACACCTAATGGGTGCAGTGTGCACCATCTGGGGGATGGACACGCTGGAAACTCTGACTCACGTGGGGCAAAGGCAGTATATGTAACCTAAACATTTGTACCACCATAATATGCTGAAAAAAAAAAAAGACTACCACAAAACAAATAAATAAATAAATAAAAATCTCTTTCTTGGAAAGAAAAAAAATTAATCTCCTTCCATTAGGAAATTAAACAAATTAAAACAATCACCTAAATTCTGCTCTTCAAAAATCAGTTTTTTCTTCACTATATATTCAATGAAATTTCTAAAATAATTCCAAAAGATTTTTATAGCCATTAGTAAGTAGAAATGCAATATCAGAATATATCAGAGTTTTTTTGTAATGTAGAAAAATGCTGTGATCCTCCCTGTTTTATCACAGTTTTGAATATGTACATACTTGTCTTTTCTCACAGTCTTGCTGAGGCAAATACTTTCTGAGAGTCACCCAGTTCTGGCCCTAAAATTTGTACAAATTTAGGGCATCCAAGGCCAGTTTTTGCAACTATGTGATCTTTGGTTAACTTTTGAACAATAAGCCTGTTTTATTTTCTCGTATATCTTTTACTCTCTTACCTTCTTTGTTTTCTTGTGGTTCCTCTAACTACTGGCCTTTTTCAACTGTGGATCCTACTGAAAACTTCATTTCATGGTTACCAAACTCTTATCCATATTAAGTTTTTTGGAGAAAAGCTCCCTCTCTTTTTGCATTATCTATAACTAACTCTTTTCCCAGCTCCCCAACTTCCCTTTAGCTCGTTTTAATGAAGGCTACCAGGTCTCCCACACAGTGAGCCATGAATTCAAGAGGTGAGTTAGCATTTTTCTACATTATCAATGTTGCCTCCAGACATTATTTTTCCATTTTCTTAGAAAATCTCATTCTTCTTGGAGATTGACTATGATTGCTACTCCCCTTTCGATCTCTTATAATCATGGCCAATCCTTCAGCCACCTGGTCATCTATTCCCTTAACAAAAAGTTCAAATTCAAGTCTTCCTCTCCTAGCATAATTCCAGGAGATTTTAATACTCCTGGAGAGTATTAAACTTAATGGCCTTGCAATTACTTTAACTCCCCACTCACAGGCCCATGACTTGAAAGGGAGCCACGTCAGCTTCCCACTTTCTGAGCATAATTTCCTACCTTTTGTCTTTCTCACCACCTTATTTTTACCTGGTAGCTTCATTCTGTTAGAGATATTTTACAATATTTACTATTTACATGCAATGGTTTTATACACATGCATGGCCTCTAAATTTGATTGGGTTTTCACTATTCTCTTCCATCTATTTTACTTGGTGTTAGTCAGCTCTCTCTTCCATTCCCCTCAATTACCGTTACAAAATTTCTAAACTTACCTCAAGTCTCTTCTTCAAACAACTGCTGATTTTATTCTCAGCAATGACCTTGTCTTTTACATCAGTGGAAAAATTGAGGTCATCAGGAAGGTCTCACTCAATTTCTCTGTAAACATATCTATATTCATTGGGTTTTATTTTCTTTTCTTCACTCTAGAAGTTTGCAATATCCCTTACCAGTTCAAGGCCTACCCCTTGCCTGTGGCCCAATTCAATCTCCCTCTGTATCTGCTCTGTCCTTGCTCTGTCAGTCAGCTCTTCCTCAACCTCTTTATTGGATCCTCCCCTCAGTCCATAAACACTTAAAGACCTTTTCATTTCAAAAGGTCCTTAGAGTTGCATCCCATTCAACTGCCATCCAGTTTCTCCCTGTTTGTCCACTTTCAGATCTTTTGAAAACACAACAAAGCTGGCTCTCTGGGGCTTTTCATCTCAGTTTTACTCCTGGAGCTTTGAAATCTGCCTTCCTCATTCCTCTCCTGCAAATACTTCCTATAAAATACATAATGACCTAGTTGCCAAATCTAATATACATTTTCCAGTCTTACATAACCAAACTTCTCTCTGTTTCTAACACTGCTAATTGCTTTCTCCTTTTAAAATGTAATGTCTTTTTTATTATTACAAAAGCAGTACTTGTTTCATTACAGAATATTTAGAAAGTATGTCTTCTTTGTAGGAAAGTACAAAGAAGAAAAAACAACATTATTTGTAATTAGTGATAACCACTGTTAACATTTTGAAGTATATACGTTATGTCAACCTAAAATCATGACAGAGAGAGGCTCTCAAAAAAAAAAAAAGAGTTTATTTGGTAATATATGGGGAATTACACTCCGGGTTGCAATCTGGGATACTCATGCTATGATGATTCATAGGCATATCCAGGGAGGCGATATTAGACAAGGGTTTTTAAAGGTAAAATGAGGAAGGTTACATAGTTGTTTTGAAACAATTATTCTTGGCTACAAGGATCAATAACAAGGGTGGCATCAGTCCAAGGCTGAAGAGCTAGTTGCTAGTTAGGTGTCCTTGTAGAAGTATTTTTTTGTGCAAGGTTGTGGTTTTGGTAGAAGCTTTTGTGATAGTTCTTGTTATCAGGCAAATATATTAATACATGAAGACTACTCCCTACCCCTTTCATGGCCTCCTGACTTCATTGTGTTAGGGTTTTGACATAAGTCACTCCATTCTGATTCTGACAACTTTCACAATATACATCGATACATAGAGAGATATAGATACATGTAGGCACAGTTATGTACAGTAGTTTTACCTGCTTTTTATATAACATTATATTGTGAATGTGTTCTCATATCTTTAAATATTTTTTGAAGATGCATGTAACTGCTGTATGATATCTGATAAAATGGATATTTGAGCCATTTTAAAAATATTATTATAATTAAAGGTGCTATATATATCCTTGTACATAAAGCTTTGACAATTTCCTTAGGATTATTTCTTTAGAATAAATTATTGCAAGAGAATTATTGGGTCCAAGGGTGTAAATCTTTTTTAGGTGTTGTTGCACAATGCCAGATTGACTCCCAGGAAAGTCGTGGTGATTTATAATCTCACTTGCAATGAGTATGAGTGCCTGTTTTCCTTTTCTGTCTTAAAACTTTCTACTCTATTTCCATTATAAGGTCATCTAATCCATTTCCATGATAATACCCTTTTCTATTTTTCCTTGTACTTCTCTAACTGAGTTTTTTGTTCCTTTTTTTGGAGTTTGTATTCCTGTAACTACCCCTTAAATCTCATGCTTCCCACAGTTATATCCTTAGGCCACTGCTCTTCTCCCTCTGTTATTCCTTAGGTTTATTTCTTCTACTTCAATAGTTTTAACTATATCAACTATGCTGAAAATTCCCAAATACAAGACACCAGACCTGGCCTCTCTCTTGAATTTGAGACTCATGTAAAGAAACATATGTAGGGCATCTCTTTTTTACTATCCTACAAATAACCAACAACTCAGTCTGTCACAGAAATGAGTTGCTGGCACAGTCAGCTAAGGAGTCACCCAAACCTAAAACCTGGGAGACATATTTGTCTTTTCTTTTCTTTTTTGGTCAACCCCACCACACACACACACACACACACACACACACACACACACACCCTATCACAAGGAGAGAAAATTTTCAATTGCCAACTATCTAAGTAGAACATGTTAAAGTAGAATATTCTCAAATTACTTATTCTTTTTTTTGTTGTTGTTGTTATTGTTTAAGATGGAAACATTTGGTGATTTTGTTGTTGGTCGAAGTTAGTTAAAGCTAAAAAGGAGGCCTGAAATTTTTATTTCTTGTATTGTGGAATAGTGCTTTTTCCCATGGAATTTATGTTATAACCTATGTGTATAAATGTGAAAAAAATCAGCAAACTATATGAAGATATTCAAAATCTGAAGTCCCGTTACCTTTAAGCTGGAAGACATAGTTGAGACATCCAGTAGAAAACTTTGATTTCGTTACTTAAGAATCTGGGGGCCAGAGATGTTGCATAGCTTACTCAGAGATGCATAGTTAGTTAGTAGCAAAGATCACTAAAATACAAATCTTTTAACTTTTGTTCCAGTGTGCATTTACTATATAAATGTTTCTACTTGTTTTTAGCCCTAGTCCTCTGAGAAACCTCTACAAAAAGATACTCACACACAAGTAAGTTCTGCAAATCCTGTATCCTTAGGATCACGCCTTTTAAAGAATTAGGGGTTCATTATGACATTCATTGGCTCTAGGCACTTTTGCCTTTGTGGGCCACTTTCTCTATAGAAAAATATTAAACATCTGTACCCCCATAATATGCTGAAATAAAAAAAAATTTTCTGATATACGTAGTAAAAAAAATTGTATTTGCTGACTGCATTGGTATAAAGACATATAATCCAGGTTTGATTCATTATTATATATTCATTATCATTATTTCCATTTTTTCTTCTCATTTTAAGAGACATTAAAACATTTCTGTGGACTCCTAGTAGTACTCTGGACCCTAGGCACTGTATCTAATGTAATTGATTAGAGGATGTTAGTCTTGTTTATAAGACATGGTAAAGACTCTCAGAAGTCTTGCAAAGAGAAAATATTTTTACTTTTGTTTTATTTAGAATTTCTAAAATTGTTGTTCACAGGGTCCTATTACAATCTCAAAGCACACTGGTGTTCTATAGAACCCAGTTTAGAATTAAAATTCTTCATTCTCAAACTGCAATAATAATCATTTTGCAGAAAGGCTAGATAGTAATACAAAATCAAGTTATTCTGACTTGGCCGTGGTTGAGATCTCTGAATTAGCTGTGAAATACATAAAAACCTCTTCATGATGTTTTATAGAGCATGCAAGCACACCAAATTCTCACATATAGTTCATATTAATATACGGAATATTCAATGACAATATTTCATGAACACATCTTTCTAGTACATGGGAATGGTAATCCACCATCAACTCATTTTATTTTTGCTTCTTAAGCTAATCAAATAAAATTAGATTGTCTATAAAACTAGGTTCTCAACTCATTTTCACAAGAAGGGTAATAGAAATTTTATGAATTAGAAATGACAGTATGCATTGCAGATAGTGACTACTTTAAAAAGTTGCCCCATTCTCCATGCATTTGTGACTCGTTTGACACATTGATATGAAACAATCAACTAGTATCTGAAATGCCTTTAATAACTGGCAGTGTTCCTTTTAAGAAGAGAGTTTTGTTATGAGCATCAACAGAAGAAGTTAGGGCATTATCTGAGATCTGGAATGAGAGCCACAGCTGCAGATCCAGAGAAACATCTCTTTCTCCGCGGATATAAATTAGTTGGTAGAGAAATGCATGCTATCTCAGAGCTACACACATCCTCTACATGTGTGACTTAAGAAGTAGTTAGGTTCAGTTCAACAACATTCATTGAGTACCTTCTGTGTCCTAGGTACTACGCATAAATGAAATATGACTCCTGTGGGTAAAGAGAGTCAAGACTGGACCCTGTGTGGTGGCTCATGCCTGTAATCCCAGCACTTTGGGAGGCTGAGGCGGAAGGATCACTTGAGACCAGAAGTTTGAGACCAGCCTGGCCAAAACAGAGACCCCCATCTCTACACAACAATAATAATAAAAAAATTAGCCAGGCGTGATGGTGCACACCTATAGTCTCAGTTGGTTGGGAGACTGAGACAGGAGGATCCCTCGAGTCTGGGTGCTTGAGGCTGCAGTGAGCTATGATTACACCACCACGCTCCAAAAAACAGAGCTCAAGTCTAATATGTAAACAACAAATTTTAATATCATGTGGTGAGAGGTATGCACAGGGTGTATGGGAGCATATCAGGGAAGCAAAGGGAGATGCCGGGTAGGCACCTAACCCCGTCTGTGTAAAAATGAAAGTGAGAAAGAAGATGGGGCAATGGATAGGCTTAGTAAATACAACTCCTAAAGGAAGTGATGCTTGAAATATGGGATACATTTTGCTTTGTTTTCCTGGTATAAATATAAGTAAAGTAAGCAGAATAATATGGAACATGCAGACAGGAAAGACTCATGTTATATTTAACAAATAATTTGCAATTGCATACATGAACAAAACAAAGAGCTATTATGCAGGAGTTGATTTGCTCATCTATATTGTGAGAAAAGCATTTCAATATTTGATGTGAAGTCCAACAATCAGTTATAAACTTACTATGATCAAATCCCCTTTAGATCTTTACTTTTATAAAGATCTTGTGGTATATTGCCAGATGATGAGTCTGGCTAGGATAAGCTTATGCCACAGTGACAAACAAACAAACAAAACCTCAGAGGCTTGACACAAGATTTATTTTTCACTCACAAAGTCTACTGTGGGTCTGGAGACTCTCCAGTGTAAAGCCCTCCATGAGATGACCAGAGAGACACAGGCTATTTTGATCTCTATGACATTCAACATGAGACCTCTTCCACAATTGCTAGGGCAAAGAAAAGAAACCTAAAAGGTCAAAACTATTAAATACTTTGGTCTGGAAGTGACATCTCCTATTTTGGCCACAATTCATTGGCCAGAACTAATTATATGGTCCTCTCAAGGTATAATACTGCCCTGTATCTGGAAAGAGAGCAAAACTGGATACGGGCGAATGCAGATGTCTCTACTACCTCAATCTTTCAATAGAAAATGTCTTTTTGCTTGCTCAAAGACTTAACTCTGTGAATCAGCAATAATTGACAGGTGTTCCTTTCAAAAAAATTTTAATAATAGAGTCAAAGTGTTTACAATTTCTATATGAATTTTGAAACAGTTACTTAACTGCTTATGTATAATTTTTAGTTTAAAATCGATGGCAGATTTTAGAAAGTCACCACATTATTATTAAAATGTTAAGGCCAATAGACACTATGAGTATCTATACTTATCTTCCTAGCATAACATAATATTCAACATTTTTATGGTGATCTAGATTTCTAGATCTAGACTTCTCAAAGTAGAGCATCCTCCTCAAGATCAACTGGGGTACTTGCTAAAAATGAAGATTCCTGGCCCCGTCTACAGAATGAGACTCTGGAGGTGGGAAATTACATGCTGTCCTGGGGATTACTATGCACACTTATGCCTGAGAACCACTGACTCAGAGGAAGTAGGTGGTCAATGCTGGGGAAAGGAAATAATAGGCTTCTTTGAAACTCGACTGTGGAGCAGAGCTTGCCTTGAGGTTTGCCTGGTTGAAAGCAAGAAGATCTGATTTGACATGGGTTAGTCCTGATCAAAAGAAATGTGAAAGAGCAGGACTCTAAGGGAAACACTCTAGCTGTCTATTCAGATGGCAGACCCTTTCATGCTCATACCCCTTGGATCTAGTTTGAACATAGAGCTCATTCAAGAATTTTGCATTTTACTCTGATGTTTTTATTTTCACCTGTTGTCTTTTCTAGGTACCCTTGCTCCCTAGATGATCTCTCCCAGTGTCATTGCTTTAAACATGTTCTATAGACTCTTTGCAAATGTATATCTCTAGATTGAACTTTTCTAATTCCAGACTATTGTCTGCTCAGCATCTCCATTCAGATGGCTAGTAGGCTTTTAAATATTAACATTCAACATTGACTGTCTAAAACTGATCTCCTGATAGTCTTCCCATGGACTTACTCCTCATGTCAGTTTATGAAAACTTCATTCTTTGTTGGTTTAGGCCAAAGTTCATGGAGTCGTATTTGACTTCTTTTTCTCCCACATATACCATCCAGTCTACCAAAAAATCCTCTCAGCTTTGCTTTCATAATACACCCAAGATTTGAACACTTCTCATCTACCTTTACTGTCACTGCCTCAATCTGAGCCACCAGCATCTCTTATCTGGCTTATTGTAATAGCCACCTAACTGGTCTGTCTGCTTCTTACTGCTCAAGCTCCCTTTAGTCTAATTCTCAACATGGCAGCAAACATGATACTGTTAAAACATTATGACAGATCATATCTACTCCTATGCTCAAAACTCTCCAAAAGCTTCCCAATATCACTCAGAAAAAAAGCCAAAGATCTTACAGTGGCCTGCAAGGCCTTGCACGATCTGGCCCTCCTTTCCAACCTTATTTCCTTCTACACTCTCCCTTATTCACTTATTGAAGACACATCAAATTATTTTTCATTTTCTTGAACACACCAATCATGGTCTTTTCTCAGGACCTCTGTATCTGCTATTCCACCTACTTAGATGATCTCCCATAGATATTTGCTGATCATCCTTCAGGTCTTAGTTCAAAGGGCATCCTCTCAATGAGGTCTTCCTTGTCTACTGTACCTAAAATATCACTGTCCTCCCAGTCCAGCATGTTATATTCCCTTTCTTTCTCATTACCACATATCACTAGCTAACATACTCTGTATTTTATTTATATCTTGTTTATCATCTGCCTCTGTCTACATCAGATTAAAAGACTCATGAAAGCAAGCATTTTTGGAGTTGTGTACGCTGATATATCTCAGCATCTAGAACAGTGCTTAGCACATACGGTCAGTAAATATTTCTTGAAAGAATGAATAAATATTTATATTCTAATGATATCCAGTCCTTCATCCATATAATTCTGATATCTGCAGTTTATAAATGTCTTCATGAACTGCTGTTTACCATGGCTTCCTGTATATCTAAAACTGAAAGTTTTCACTCAAAATTGCTAAGTTGTCAGGAATAACTCAGAGCGAAGTGACAGAAAGTAGACATAATGGCCAGAGTTTTGGCCTTCAACAGGAGAAAATTCCAGGAAAACAGGGTACAGTGAAAATGGGATAAGTGATCTATGCAAATATGGAGGTATGTGGCTATAGTAGGCAGCCTCTAAAATGGCTCCCAGTGATCCTTGCTTCCTGATATTCAAGAGAAATTTCCTTCCCTTCAACGTGGGCTGGACCTCTAACAAACAGAATATAGCAAAAGTGATAGCATGCCAGCATGCCACTTCTGAGAGTAGGCTACAAAATTAGCCTAGCTTTTCCGTTACTTGCCCTCTCTTCCTTTCTCTCACTTTCTTACTCGGATTAAGCAAAACGTCATGTTATGAACTGCCCTGTGGAAAGGCCCATATGGCAAGGAACTGAGGAAAGCCTCCACCAACAGTCAGCGACAGACTGAGACCTTCAGTACAACTGCCTATGAAAAGCTGAATCCTTCCAACAACCAGAGTGAACTTGGGAGCATAACCTTCCCCTTTGGGGTTTTGAAATGACTGTTGCTCTGACCAGTACTTTGATTGCAGCCTGACAGACCTTGAGCTAGAAGACCCAGCTAAGCCAATCCCAGTTTCCTGATCCACAAAAACTATGAGATAGTAAATATTTGCTATTTTCAACCACTGAGTTTTGCGGTAATTTTTTACTCAACCACAGATAACTAAATACAGCGTCTGTATAGCAAAATGTATAATTACGTATGAAAAAATCTTTTTAAGGGAACATGAATGCGTGGTGATAAATGATTGATAATTTTGAGTGACGACCTATGTTTATAGTAGTATTTACCAAGCTAGTTATATTTATTCATTCATTCCATAAGTATTTTATTGAGAACCAATTCACTGGCCATGGAGATGGGGCACATCCGTTGAAGGCCTCTTGGAATTTGTAATCATTGTGTTGAATTCTCACTGGTGAAAAAGATCCAGCAATAGGAAAATATGTGGACAAAACATCACGAGCAGAAGGAATGGAAAATGCTGAGCTGGAAATTAAGTGTGTATACAGGGACTAGATCATGTAACTTGTTTGGATTTTATTCTAAATGCAGTGGAACAGCCTTAGAGAGTTTAAATGAGTGACTGGACTCAGCACTTTGGGAGGCTGGAATGGGATGATCTTTTGAGGTCAATAGTTCAAGACGAGGCTGGGCAACATAGCAAGACCCTGTCTCTACAAAAAATTAAAAGAAAAAATTAGCAGAGCATGGTGGCACGTGCTTGTAGTCCTAGCTACTTGGGAGGCTGAAGTGTGAGAATCACTTGAGTCCAGGAGTTCAAGGCTGCAGTGTGCTATGATTGTCTCACTGCACTCCAGCCTGGGTGACAAAGTGAGACCTTGTGTCTAAAAATAAATAAACCAACCAACAAACAAAGGAGTGGAATATTCCATTCTGAGTGTTTGGATGATCATTCTGGCTTCTATATAAAGAAAGAATTGTGGCAAATGGTGAGTTAGGGAAAAGGAAACAGTTACAGGGGAATGAAGGTGAGAATGGTATTACATGGATATAATATGTGGTTGGTCTACACACCAGGGCTTAATTATAGCCTAGTTACTTTTCTTGACAGTGGAGCACTGAGCCACCAGGTTCTTGCATGAGAGGAGACTGTGTGACTGTGGCCAACTCACAAATGGGTCCTACTTACATCCTTGTCAGTATAACCCAACTAATCAGCAAATTGGTTTGTGCATGAGGTTATGTTAGGGGAATTAAAAAAAAGCCAAACTTGTATTCAACTCATTTGTTCTTAGGACAGGGTCAGGTTCCCTTCTATTAATCAAAAGAATATTTAAAGATATATTAGACAGTGTTTTGTGCAAGAACAACTGCTCATTGTTCAAGAAGAAAATGCAACTTTGATGGTTTAAAACAGCTGTTAACATTTTCTTTTTTGTGTTTATAAGATTTTTATGACCTTGAAGACTAGCTTCGCAGCACTATAAACCAATTAAATGTTAAGCATAGTCTCTCTTAACCTTGGTAATAAGTATTCCACATAGAAATGGCTTGTCAACTCCCTTTATGCTAATTAGACCTCCAAGTAAAAAACAAATTACAAGAAGAGATATACTCTCTTGATTGGCCGTATCAACTTTCATGAGAAAGAAAGAAAATGATGAAATGTGCCATGGGAAGGAAAAGTTGAAATGCTTACAGCTGTTACTTTAACAAACTGCTAGCTTGATGCTTACTCACAGTCTAGAGGTCTATGGAAAGTGAGAGGAGAACAAAGTGAAGTAGGAAGTGGACACAAACTTTGCAAATCATCAAGGTTTTTAAAGAATTATAAAAAATAATAAAACCTAGTAACATGACTTTACTGCAAGTTTAGCACTCAAGAGGGGGCCATTGAGAATAAAATAGCCCCTTACTATGAAGTATACCTTTGTCTCAATATGCACATGAGAACAGATGATACACTAGTTTCCTAAGGCTGCCATAACAAATCATCACAAACTTCGTAGCTCAAAGCAAAAGAAGTTGGTTCTTTCCCAGTGCTGGAGGCCAGAAGTCCCAATCAAGGTGTCAACAGGATTGTTTTTTTTCTGAAGTTTCTGAGGCAGAATCTGTTCCATGCCTCTTTCCTAGCTTCTGGGGGTACCAGCAATCCTTGGCATTATTTGTCTTGTAGACACACATCACTCCAATCTCTTGCTCTGTCCTCACATGGCCTTCTTCCCTGTGTCTCTTTGAGTCTCAAATTTCCCTCTCTTTTCTCTAATAAAGACATTCACTCATTAGATTTAGGGCCTGCTCCAATTCCAGGGTGACCTTATGTTGAGATCCTTAACTTAATTATATTTGCAAAGAGTCTATTTCCAAATAAGGTCGTATTCACCGGTACTAGGGGTTAGGACTTGAACATATCTTTTTAGGAGATACAATTCAATACCCTATAGATGGCATCTAAAAATGATTAAATTTGAGAAGCACGATGTGGGCTCATGTATGGAGTGAGTTGATAAACTAACTTTTTCTGATTATAAACTAAATTAATTTTTATTTTAGAATATTCAGAATATAGAAGTACAAAGAAGAAAATAAAACATATGATTTAATTTTCAATGATTATTTTTGAGCCCAATAGAAAACAGTCATCTTTAAGTAACCAATAAAAGAACCATTTAAGGCTGATTTTTAAAAACAAAAAAAAATCAAAGTATAACATACATAAATCCATAATTCATAACTGTACTGCTTGATTAACTTTCACAAAGTGAACACGTCCATGTAAACACCATCCATACCAAGAAATTGAACACTATCATCACCCCAAAGTCCTTCTTGTCATTCCAGGCCCTACCTGCTTTCCTGAGTGTAAGCATAATCCTCACTTCTAACCCTCTATAGAATATTTCTTCCTGTTTTTAAACTCTGTATAAATGAATCATACAGTACAGTACTCTTTTGTATCTGGATATTTTATTGAATATTATGTTTATATATTGCAAATGGCAGCACATTCTTATTGCTGGATAGTATTTCACTATGTGAATGTGCCACAATTTATTAATCCATTCTACTGTTGATGGATATTTGAATTCTTCCAATTTTGACTATCATGGATAGTGTTGCTATAGATATATTGTACCTATTTGTGGTATATATATGTGAACATTTATTTTGGATATATATGTAAGAGTGGAATAGTCAGATCATAGAGTGTGCATATGTTCAGTTTTAGTAGATATTGCTAAACTCTTTTCAAAAGTGGTTGTATCAATTAACACTCTGGCCAGCAGTGTTTGAGAATTCCAATTGTTCCATATCCTTAACAACACATGGTATTGTCAGTCTTTTAAAATTTTAGTCAATTCGGTAGGAAACTAAGGTAATTTATGAAATGATTGAAGCAACTGATGAACTGTAAGACATGAAACTATATTTTACCTTGATGATTGGAATGTTCCACTTTAAGGAGTCCAGGATTGATGACATCCAATCATAGAAAAGAAATACCAGTTGGCCCTACATGTAGTGAATAATATTTTCACCATCATAATAATGCTTTTGATGTTTATCTTTTAGGATCTTTAGATGAATCATGAAATACTTAAATGTGACTGTAGAATGGAAGACTGTACATTAGCACCCCTGAGAATGTAAAGTAAAGGAAAATTCAATGAAAGTTGGGAGGTAGAAGGAAGAAATGGAAAAAAGGGCCTTTGTATCTTTGTCTCACAAGGTAGATAGTAAAGAGATAACAGTTAGAAGTTGATAGAATATGAAATAGAGTTTAATGTATATTCTTTAAAGTTATATCTACCCAAAAGAACAAAAGACATTCTATAAAAAAGAAATCTGCACTTGAATGTTTATAGCAGCACAATTCACAATTGCAAAGATGTGGAAACAACCCAAGTGCCCATCAATACGTGAGTGGATTAATGAAATGTGGTACATGTATTTCATGGAGTTCTACTTAGCCACAAAAACAATGGT
>CAUYSK010087153.1:0-11500 GCA_963575035.1 Avahi laniger | reverse complement strand
AATTTAAGATCCACATGGATTCTAAATTTGAAAATAGCAACCGAGATTTAAGGGAAGAATTATGCCCTGGAAGTCTCATAAGTCTAGTTGATTCAAGGCAACATAGTTCAGCACATCCAAATCAAGATAGAAAAGATGATGGTGACATTTTGTGCTAAATTTGTACATAACATTTAAAATTCTTTTTTAAAAAAATTTAATAATGTAATAAAGATTCATGAATTCTTAAAGCAAAAAAAAAAAAATTCTGGATGGCATTATATTTTTGCTCTCAAAAGGCTTCAAAAGGTCAAGCCAACCTTTCTCATAAGAGTGAGCTCAATACAGGTCCTTTTACAGGGTTTTTGTCCTTCTGCATCTCAGTCTGCCTCTTCCTTTTCTCCTGCTTCATGATATATCTATCAGACAAACCACCTGCACCCAAGTTCTTATCTGAGATTCTGCTTTCAGGGAGATACAACCAAGAAAGAATGTGTTCTTTGAGAGGCTGCCTCTATGGCTATTTAATGGTATCACTGACAATGCTCCAAAGGTATAGGAAACCAAGATATGATGAAGACAAATGTGAATATGAAAAAGACATGTAATTTTGTAATTTTGTTCAGGCAGGAAGAGGGTGATACCATTTTGGTTCTGGGTAGTCATCCCATTAGCAGTGGGATCCCAGCTGACAACTGAGAAGACAAGAATCTTAGTAAGGGTAAGCTGTTGTGAATCTAGCCAGATGGTCCAGTGCTAACATAGGGCTCCCGGTCCACCCAGAAGACGGCTGAAATTTCTAGATAAGAGGGCTTGAGTCAGAAACTCAAAGGTGACACTACTCCTAGATGTCAAAATAAAGTGAGAAATGCTGTGATTCAGAAGCTACATAAGAGTCCCAAACTCATTCACAAAACACAAAATATTAAACCTAGGCAATAAAATGATTCCAGAGATTTCGGGTGAGTTGCTCAAGTTTATATGACCCCTTTGTTCCTGTTTTCCAAGTGCAAGGCATTGGATGCTTCACTTTCCCATCTGAGGAAAGGAGGAGCAGACAAAAATAGAATGGAATTTCTCTACTTTTTGAAAATTCTGTTTTGTTATGTAGTGGAGGTACTTGAAGGTTAGAGAGATGAAAGAAAGAAGAGGATTGCTCTAACCTCCTACTCCTCTTGGTATCTCTGACTCATTTCCATGGAACCCTTAGTGTTTTTCTGGCTCAATATGTTTTGTACAGACAGGACCTTTGTTTTATTTGGCTTCTATTCTCCATAGTATCTACTTGATAAAAAATTTCAAAACTTAATTGGCATCCATAATGAACTATTGATAAAATAAAATGGAAAATTCATAGAAATTGTACCTATATCTCAGATTTCTAAAGCAGTCAGCAAAATAAAGAAGAAAACAGGTGTTACTTTTTTCTGTTTTTTTTTTTTTTTTTCAGACAGAGTCTCACTCTGTTGCCTGGGTTAGAGTGCTGTGGCGTCAGCCTAGCTCACAGCAAACTCCTGGGCTCCTGGGCTCAAGCGATGCTACAGCCACAGCCTCCCGAGTAGCTGGGTCTACAGGCCTGCGCCACCATGCCCGGCTAGTTTTGTCTCTCTATATATATATTTTTTAGTTGTCCAGCTGATTTCTTTCTATTTTTTTTTTTAGTAGAGATGGGGTCTCGCTCTTGCTCAGGCTGGTCTTAAACTCCTGAGCTCAAACGATCCTCCCACCTCGGCAGGTGTTACTTTTAAGATTTAGATAAAACATGCGACAAAAAACTAGGTAAACAATGATCATGAAAATGGTTTAACATTTTTTCCTGGAAGATTAAGTTGTTGTGCGGCACATCTTTGGTTCTTATATTAGGCTCCATGTAAAATTTTGCCATAACTGCTGACTGGGGTCTTGGGAGTCATAAGATCTATATTCAAATCTTAGCTCTAACACTTGGTGACCGTTTTACTTTGGGCAAGTCATCTGATCTCCGCGTTTCCCTTTCTGCTAAATGAGGGGTTAGCTTGAAATAATCTCCAACGCTTCTTCAAGCACTCTCAGTTTTATTCTAGCTCACACACAGTCCAAATGCTCAAAAAATATTCTGGAATTGACAGTACATGAGTAATCAGATTCTTAAGTGAATAAAATGAGTCATTTTTGGATATTTACACTAAACATTTAACGATCATTTTATTCCTCTCAAAATGCATATTTATTTTTAGTTTAGGCATTGAGGTATAGATTTAAGTGTTGTTGTTATGAAGGTTCTGGCCATTTTTATAAAAGAATGATACTCTTGGGGGATTAAAAATTCTAAGATGTAAAAAAGCCTGGGAGATGTAAATTATATTTTAGTGAACCAACTGATTTTGCAATTGTCAAATGCATTTATATTCACATTCACAATAGATTTCATTAGACATTCTTAGCATATTTTTACCATATGATTACAATCTTTATAATGTTTGAAGACATCTCTCCTAAAGGAACAAATGCAATAGAAACAGATGTAGAAATCAAATAAAATAAAATATGTGATTTTTTAAATTATAAAGTGTTATCTAAATATAAAGTAGTATTAAAATTAGATATGATATAGTTACTGAAAGTATGTAAATTGTTTCTATATATTTAAAAAAGTCAGAGTGGCCAATTTGACATCATACTGTTGTTTTATTCCCATTACATTTTTTTAATAATTCCTGTTACATTTAATAATAATTCTCAAGTTAGAATTCCATACTTCGCAGCTGCTGATTTTACTAACATGTTTATCCAGGCTAAGGAATGACAAAGCTGATTAATTTTTGTGATGCAAGGTGTTGCAGATTTTCTAGGACACTTCTTGGTGAAGTGTTAATCCTCTATGTAGGGTAATAAAGTCCCTGAGCTAGCAAGATAGTAATGGGGTAGAAGTGGAGATTGTATTTGTACTGTAAGAATAATGGAATATGAATTTGGAAGGATTACACTAGGGGACAAAAGAAATAGCACCATCAATGACAGAGACCAAGTCTGCTGAAGAAAAGGTCCTCTTCAGCCATGTCGAGACAGAGGGTGGCTGAGTCGGTGTGAGAACCCGAAATCCATATGTTTATTAGCTTGCCTCCTCAGGCCTGTAGACTGTCCATAGCAACACCCTGTTCTCTCCAAGTGAGTCTGTAAAGGATCTCGTGAAGTCTCTCAGTCAGCCCTAGCACCTCTTTCGTGGAGATCTTAGTCTTGAGAGTGCCAAGAAGAAAAATCAGCATCCTGGTCTTGAGCAGGTTTGGGGTCATTCTATTGTGATGATAGAAAACATAACAGGGGTACAACTGATTGTTCCTTATCATGAGTGTGTAAGTTACTTTTAATGCTCAGTAAATCAGTGAACATACCAGTTTAATAAATATTGAGTCTTAAAAATTATGCATAAATTACAAAAGAAAAATAAGACAAAATATAACAATGGACTTTGAATAAAGAGCACATTTTATGGAGGAGCTATTTTATTTCAAAAATTGTTATTTGAACCCCTCTCCTGGTTACTTGTATAGAAAATCTGTTTTACTTTATCTCTCAATAATCAAACTGCTTGCTTTCACACTTTGTGGACCACCATTCCAGGCTTTGCTCAAGCATGCATTTTTGGCATGAGGGCAGCAGCTTTTACACTGTGTGCACGACTAAAGAGTTAGGATCTGGGGGATGATGAGAAGAAAGTTGTCCTTGGTAAATTGTATTATTTTTACTACAATTCTGCTGACATACTTATGTGCCCCATGTCAGCCTGCTCCCTATACACAGAGTGCAGATTTAGATTCAATGAGGCAATAGAAAAATCAGCATTAGAATACAGATTACCCAGAGTTACATTCAATTGCTTGGTTCACTGAGCCATGTTGCTTCTGAGGTGGTTCTGAATCTGTCCTAGTGTCTTGCAGGTATTTCAGCCATCTGCCAACCAAACCTATAAAGGGGATTTATGTGGATATAACCTTATACTCTCTGAACTTTCATTTTTTAAATGGATGATTTTTAAATACCATAAAAAAATCTACTACATATATACTTACCAATACCCTATAAAAGTAAATCTCATGATAAAGAAAAAAATGGATACATAAGATATTCCATTTACGTAATTTGAAGGTTTATAGTCTGATTTTTATTAAGAGCAGTGTCTGATTTTCTTCCGCCCATGAAGATTTTTTTTTTATGTGTCTGCATTGGGAATCAGTGATTATGTTGATATAAGAGGCTTTTATTAGCAAACTTGTATCTAGAATGATTACCCTTCTATTACCTTAAGTCTGGACTTGATATTCAAATTCTTTCCAAATAAACAAATTTCAAGATGGAAATGACTCTTACCTCTGTTTTCAGTAGCATACAAACTTTACGATCTGTGCAGGACTAAATGTTGTTTACGGGCACTCTGTTTTCTGTTGGTCAATGCCATTGACTTCAGAAAATATCTGAAAACAGAGATCTTAGTTCATTGCAGCTTTTTTCCAATTTTCCCACAAAGTTCTCCTTCTTTATTTCATTAAAACCAATTAGGCATATTGCACTGGCAGAGATTAATACTGCTAAATGTCAATGATGTGTCTGCTTTGAAAAAACTATTGAGCTGAAGAGTAAATAGCAATACAATAAAGATGCCCTGACATCCTGCTTGCAGGAAAGAAGAGCTGTGAGAGAAGGCATGAAGAGTGAAGAAGATAATAATGGTTGATCACTAAATTGATTTTAGTAGTTTACGTTCCTGGAAAACTCAACTGAATATACATGCAGAAAACAAAGCAAACCAAAAATGAAAGACCCAAGGTTGTGTGGCTAGTGGGTACAGTCTTTGACGTAAGTGGATGCTCTTGGCAATTCTTTTAAGAATGTGTTGGAAATGAAATAATGACCTTTCCTCTTCTTTACAGCTCAAAATGCCATTAATTAGCAGCATCCTTGAAAACCTTGTTGTCCTCCAGGCATATAGACTGTGTTGTTCTTCTCTAAAATTTAGTTTCTATGAGAAACCTCTCACTATGCAGCAAAACATGAGATATAACAAAAATACTTTCCTAGCTAGAAACCAAGAGGACTGGCTAGATTAAGGGATCAGCAAACCATGACCAGTGGACCAAATCTGGCACATTGGCTGTTTTCGTAAGGCCTTTGTGCTAAAAATGATTGCTAAACATTTTGGGGGGTATTTGTAGTAGCTTTATTTATAATTACCAAAACTTGGAAGCAACCAAGAGGTTTTCGAATAGTTGAATGGATGAACAAACTTATTTTTTTACATTTTTAAATAGTTGAAAAAGCAAAAGTATAACAACACTCTGTGATGTGTAGAAATTACATGAAACTCACATATTAGTGTCTATTGGTAAATGTGGACACTGTGGGAACGCGGCCATGCCTATTCGTTTCCGATTTGTCCATAGAGGCTTTTGTGATGCAACAGCAGAGTTGAGTGATTGATGCAGAAACCATAGGGATGGACCGCAAAGCCTAAAATAGTTACTTTCCAGCCCTTTACAGAAAGAATTTTGGACCTTTGGGATGGACAATTATCTAAGAATAAGTTTGAGGCCTGAAGTTTAATGTTGAATCAGGGTTTTCTTTCTTTCTGTATTCACCGATTATCAAACCATAAGGAGAGGAAGACATGTTGGTGAGGGGACAAAAGGGTAGTAAGTTGCAAAAGTTGAGTCTTATTTAGAGATTTAAAAATACTCTTAATATTAGTGTTCTTTGGAGAAATGGAATATCTATCTTTCTATAAATAGATAGATAAGTTACCTGTCTAGCTAGAGAGAGATTTATTTCAAGGAATTGGCTTATGTGATCTTGGGGAGCTGGCAACATAAAATTTGCAGAATGGGCTAGCAGCCTAGAAGTTCTGGCAACAGTCGTGTTGCAACCTTGTGCCTGAAGACAGTCTAGAGGGGAATTCCTTCCTCCTCCTTCCTCTTTGGGAGACCTTAGTCTTTTCTCTTAAGGCCTTCAAATGATTGGTTGAGGCCCACTCACAATATGGAGGGTGATTTGCTTTACTCAAAGTCCTCTAACGACAATGTTAATCACATCTAAAAAGTACTTTCACAACAACATCCAGACTAGTGTTTGACCAGAAAACTCAGCATTGCGGACTAGCAGTGATGACATATAAAATTAACTATCACATTCTAGGATACTATCAATGAGGTCAGTAAGGGTGTTTATCAGGGACACTGGTGAATAGCATTTCTATTCAAGCAGAGACTAATGGAATTGCTCTGTCTCATTTTCAAGTTGGGAAAATGGAAACATAAATTGTTTGAAGAAGGAAAAAAATTTGGAAATGAATTTTAATTCACAATTTAAACCCATGAATCGATCCATGATTTTGTACACGAAGAGCACAAATAAGAGCTTGGAAAACTTTTCTCCTTTGATTTTTCAGGACTACGTAAACATTATTCTGAACTACCTTCCTTCATGTCTTTCCCACACATAAACAATGATAATAGATACAAAAGTTATTCTGGTGTCTTAGTTTGCTAGGGCTTCCACGGAAAACCACAGACTAGGTGGCTTAAATAGCAAAAAATTATTTTCCCACAGTTCTGAAGACTAGAAGTCCAAGACCAAAGTGTTGGCAGAGTTGGCTTCTTTTGAGAACTGTCTTCTTGCCTGGCAGGTGGCTGCCTTCTCTCTGTGTCCTCACATGATCATCCCCAACTTGGTTTGTGTGTTGTTTGTGTCCTAATCTCCTCTTTTTATAAGGACACCAGAGTGTACAGCTCAATAAATTATAAAAAAAAAACCCCACATTTTTGGCAAGAAATAGATTATTATCAAAATTCTGGAATCCCCCACTGTATCCTCTTCTGATTGCTATGCTCCACCTCTTCCCAAAGTGAACCACTATCCTGTCCTGTTTGTTTTTAAATTGCATATAAATATTTTATATCTGGCATCATTCACTCAACATGATGTTTATAAGATTTTTCCTTCTTATATACTTGACAATAGTTGGTTTCTTTTTACTGCTGTAGAATATTTGTTATGCGAATACACCATAGTTTATTCATCCTATTTTCCAGTCATTGGCTACTATAAAATATACTGCTATGAGTATTTGTATAAATCTCTCTAAAACACTTGAGAACTGTAACTCATTATGTCAACATTACCTTGTATTAAAGAAAAGAATAAGAAGAAACACCTTTTCTCACAGGGCTTAGCTTAGAAAATACCGTTTTTATTCATTTATCTTGTTTATGAAGTTTTTTTTAACTTGTTTGTTTTGTTTTTGATACATAGACGCCAGGCATTGTGCTAAGAGCAGTTGTAGGTACACTGACAAGCACCTTACGGACTTTTCTGAAGGAGGTTGGAGTACAGACGTTTGCAACGTGCAGTCGCTAGACCCGCAGCTCCGTGCCAGTGTCAACTGCAAACTTGTCAGAAATGAAAATTCTCATAGTACGAAATCATAAACTCGAGGGGTGGACCCAGAAATCTGTGATTTAAAAAGCCTTCCAGGTGATTCCAATGCATGCTAAAGTTTGAGAATCAATCTGGCAAAAGAAGTTGAGATGGCAGAAAATTGAAACACAATGTGTAGTTTCTTTTATAGAAGCCAAGGGGGGATCAATGGTAGGGCCACTCAAATTGGCATGGGGCGATAAGGGAAGACCTCCCAGAGGAAACAATTTGTCACCAATTTTTATTAAGACCAAAGCCTTCTTTTGGATGACATTAGCATTTTTTATCATTAGTAGGAACAACATTTACCTGCTGGTTTTTAATTTATTTCAAGCTTGTCTCAAAATCTGTCACCACCTGTTAGGCAAAGGTCACCTATATTGCAGCATACATTATACTACTAGGCAGGAAGGGAAGAACCTCAGATTCAGCACTTTTATAGTGATATTCTTGGTAACACCAAGACTTCTCAAACTCCAAACCCTCTCTGCTGTATCTATGTTTTATGTCAGGTCTTGTCTTCTTGCCTATTTAGATACGAGACAAATAGCCTGATGTCTTCTTAGCAAAACGTTATAGCATGATTGATAACAGTACATGAAGAAGAAATGCCTGGATTCATATCCCTACCTTCTTTTTCTTAATTGTGTGCCTTCAAACAGATTGCTTAACCCCACCATCTCAGTTTTCTCCTATGTAAAATGGGAATGATAACAATATGTAATTATAGTGTTGAAATAAGGATCAAAGGAAGCAGTACTCAAAAAACACTCAGACTCCTGTTTGGTCCATTAAAAGGACTCAATAATTACTAGATTTTTCTCAGTAGAATTCATAGTCCTATTTCTTTATTAATATTGTTCCACTACAACAACATTCCAGTATGACAATTCACTTTAAATAAAGTGGGTTGCATTTTTGATTACCAGTAACTTCAATACATGAACTGTTTTATTATCTTTTTATGATATATAGTATTCTACAATATGAAGTACATTGTACTTATATGGACCTTTATATTCACATATAATATATAGATCCAGACCCAAAGTGCAAATAAATATTTTCATTTTTAAGTATTTTAAACTTAGGATCTTCTTTGGAAATGTTCACTTCCCTAGAACTAGTTATGGGTTTTATTGAAAGATAATCATCATCAATACCTAAACACATATAAATCAATACATTTAAAGGTTTTTTTCTAGACTTTCCAGATGAAGGTTCTTATAAACATAGAGAAAGAAATAAATGTAATTTTTTTTTGGATTATCTGAAGTTTAGAAATGATGATTTTTTTTCCTATTTTTAATCTCCCTGGGACCTTTTTAAGTCCTAAATCAGCTCTAGGAGCTTTATTTCTCTCCTAGCTCCTGAATTCTAATTATTCTTATTTTTTTAAAAACTTTTTAAAAATTTTTTTTAAAAAACCACTACTGTTTATTCCTTGGGAATTCATTTCCTTGATGATTGACTGTAGAGTGGAACACAAATTTCCCAACAAAAAAGGCTCTTTATTTAATACCTTATGAAAGATATCTATAGATATTTTTCAGTTAAATAATTTTTATTTTTTGTTTACTATAGGTGACTCTAAATCAGAATCATTAGGCAGAGAAAAAGAGAAACAATTATTGACCTCAGGTATGTAGTTATTACATCTCTTGTGAAATAAATGGTAGCATTCTTGTATTTAACATGTGAGGCATAACCATTTAGGAGTTATTCAGAGGTACATGACAAGAAGTAATTTTTACATTTGAGATATAAATTTCACTGGAAGCTTGAAAGTCTTACAAATGGAAAACCCAACTAAGAGGCAGTGACTTCTCTAATTCCAGGTCTTCTTTGCTGGATCTTTGATATATGCCAGGTTTTGTCTTCTTGCCTATCTAGACCTGAGAAAAATAGTGAAACTCAGTATAAAAGCATTACCATATGGTGGTAATAGCACAGCTTCTGAAGACATATGCCTGAGCTCACATATTAGCTTTTTGCTTCCTTTAAGAAAAATTATTTATTGTTGGTTTATATAAATTGTTTCAGCCATTTCTTGTTGGCTTCCTCTAGACGGCTCCATGCTTGGGCAGCACAAAGCAGTCCTAGATATTTCTGATGTAGTCACAGCAGTTCCAACATTCATATACCCATAAAAAGTCAACTGGAGAAAAGTTCTCACATTCTCTGCTAAACCTATTATAACATCATTTTCTCTGAATTGGATCGTATCCTTGATCCTGAACCAAAAGATAAATGGTCAGATGATATGATATGCAGAGTGATGTACACATCACACCTCACAGCTCTTACGTGGAAATCTGAGTTGAGGTGAACCATCCAAAGCACACAGTGTCGGGATGAGTATCCTAAGGAAAATTTGAGGTCCTATTATTAATATAAGGAAGAGAAAGAGGGGCTATAGGCAGCAAACAGAGGTTAACACCAAGATCAAAGAGCATCTCAGATTGTGAATGTACCCAGTGGATAGCCAGCATCCACTCTGCAGCCTAGCTCTGTGATCTCTGCTCCTCTCCAAGCACGCAGTGTTTCCTATTATGGGACAGAAATTTTTCCTGGTAGAATATGACCATGAAAAGAAAACCAAATACCTGTGCTAGGTAGGATGTAAAGAAAAAGCAAAAAGGACCAGAAAAGTAAAGGAGTTAACTCATTTGGAGATAAAGATTTCAGAATTTTTTGTTATGAAGATCAAGAGTGAATTCCACTATCTTCTTTTATTTCTATAGTTGGAAGTATTTTCTTTCCTAACCCTCCCTTAAAATCAAAGGATGTGTAGGCAACGTCCGAGTAAAAGTAGTTAGGACAAATACCTCAAGCCCACCTTTCTCTAGAGAGGGTCTGTCTTTCCAAAATCATTTGAAGATGGTCAAAACCTCAGTGGAACTTTGTCCAAAAAGAATGGTTATACTAATCCTTTGATTCCGTGTTGGCTGATTTCATCTTATTTTACTTTTAGATAGTATAACAAAATGTCTCTCAAATATGTGTTGTTTTATCTAACCCCTAGGTTAGATTCTATCCAAGCTTTCTACAACAGCTTCCCAATTTTTATGTCTTTCTCAGCAAAGATGCTGCTGGTTACTCTTGGTACATCTAGCAATGGATGATTTGAATGCTGGAGTTATCCAAGTATTGTTTCTGGGCATTTTTTGCTGCAACAAGTAAACTCTCTCCTTAGGTAACGTCTTTCAATTCCACTACTTAAATATTATCTACAAACTAAATTTCCTAAATGTTCATATCTAGGCCCTAGCTCAAATAACTAAATACTTTCTTGTCATCTCCACATGGATATACAGTATGCATTTTTCTTACTAAATATGTCTAAAACAGGCTCTTTGTTTCCTGACACCCCACTGTCTTTTTTCCTACCATACTATTCAAATCCCACTAAAGTTCTCTACCCTCCACCCAGTAGCTTATACCAAAAATCTAGGAATAAACCTTTGTTTTACCCTTTCCCTCATCTATTCATATCTTTTAAAAGTATCAATTTACCTGCAATAATACACCCTAAACTATTCACTTGCCCTCATATCCATCATCATTACATAGTCTTACTACCTAGAGCACTGGCTTCTAAGTCCTGTCTCCCAACATGCACAATTCATTCTCCTTAATTATTCTTTTTTTGAAAAAATATCAGATCATGGCTGGGTGCGGTAGCTCACGCCTGTAATCCTAGCACTCTGGGAGGCCAAGGTGGGTGGATCGTTCAAGATCAGGAGTTTGAGACCAGCCTGAGCAAGAGCGAGACCCTGTCTCTACTAAAAAATAGAATGAAATTATCTGGACAACTAAATATACATATATATATGTATATAGGAAAAAATTAGCCGGGCATGGTGGTGCATGCCTGTAATCCCAGCTACTCGGGAAGCTGAGGCAGGAAGATCACTTGAGCCCAGGAGTTTGTGGTTGCTGTGAGCTAGGCTGACGCCACGGCACTCTAGCCAGAGCAACAGAGTCAGATTTTGTCTCAAAAAAAAAAAAAAAAAAAAACCAGATCATGTTACACTGACAGTTTGAATGTACCCTAAACTCCTTTTCATTTCCT
>CAUYSK010087152.1:0-20311 GCA_963575035.1 Avahi laniger | reverse complement strand
CTGCCTCAGCCTCCCGAGTAGCTGGGACTACAGGCATGCACCACCATGCCCGGCTAATTTTTTCTATATATTTTTAGTTGTCCAATTAATTTCTTTCTATTTTTAGTAGAGACGGGGTCTCGCTCTTGCTCAGGCTGGTTTTAAACTCCTGAGCTCAAACAATCCACCCACCTCAGCCCCCCAGAGAGCTAGGATTACAGGCGTGAGCCACCGCGCCCGGCCGGTAGTTTTGTTTTGTAAAGCCTGAGACTTATTTGGGGGTATTCAAAAGTTTGGTAAGGTAGACCCAAATTCCACAAATGTGGCCTAAATGCAGTTTCATTTCAGTGCAGTGAACCCTGCCGAGTGGCCACGCAGTGGCAGACACGGGGCTGGGCACAGGGAGGAACGAGGCCTCCACGCCGCTCTCACTAGGTGGCTTCAGCCTCCAGGCTCGGCATCTAAGCGGGGCTCCTGGGAGCCGTGTATTCCTGCCTTACAAGCACAATTGCTCCCCAAGGCTGCACGCACCTTCGGAACTGAACTCAGGTGAAGGATGAAGCCGAAGTCCAGGTGGGGTCTGAGAAGGTCTTGGCCTTCCCTGCTGAGAGGTATAAAGCCAGAAGCGTATAAGCTCGCTCTGTGGTGAGACGGCCCGGCGGCAGCCTGCTTCTTTGGTTTTCACCACGTTTTGAGCTCAGGGCACACCCCAGAGCCACTGCAATAAGGAGCTGGAGAGGGGAAGGCTATCGCCCCAACTTTCCATTCCCGGCAGGCAACAGAAGGCTGGGCACCCAAATAGATTGTTAAGGGCATGTTGTGAGGTTAAGATAACATATCATCCTCTCTTTAGATAGGAAACGCTAGAGGAATAGAACGGTTTAGAATGAAAGAGTTAATGGCCTTGACAAGGTTCATACTGGAGCAAAGAGCTCATTGTCTCTCTTCTCCAACAGCACGGTGCCTGCCGGTGGTGACCTACCAACCCGGGCGCTGGAACTCCAGCCCACGCAGCCGAAACCCTGGGAGTTGGATACCACAGCTGCGGCCTCCCTGCTTAGCTAAGTGGAGATTGAATAAGGCTGTCATCAGAGAGCTCACAAAAAAAGAACATTGGGCCAGGCTCAGAGGCTCACACCTGTCATCCCAGCACTTTGGGAGGCCGAAGCAAAAGGATTGCTTGAAGCCAGCATTTTGAGACCAGCCTGGGCAACACAGCAAGATCCCATCGCTACAAAAATAAGAAAAAAATTGGCTGGGTGTGGTGGTACACGACTGTAGTCCCCGCTACTCAGGAGGCTGAGGCAGGAGGATCATTTGAGCTCAGGAATTCAAGGCTGCAGTAAGCTATGATCGTGCCATGGCACTCCAGCCTGGGTAACAGAGCGAGATGCTGTCTCTAAAAAGAAAAAAAATCAAAGTTGATGAGCTCATACAATCCCTTTCCTCCAGAAGCAGCACCTATGCTGTTCAAAATTATAAACTTTTGGACTGTTTCTGAGACCTTTCACATTCTGTTTCTCACCCCAGTCCCCCATGGGAGGCTATGGCCTTCTCCTTTCCCCACCTTCACCTTCGTCCATCACAACTTACCTGTCCCATGTCTCATTCCTTCAGTTTGCTCTCTGCTGAGTAACTGTCAAGGTCATCTAAGGGCACCACCAAATTTACATTTTAAGATAGACCTTCAGTGTCTCAGCTCAGAGGATTACTTGATGTGAGAATTCTGGAAAAGCACTGTGGCATTTGGGGGAAGGAGACTGAAAGTATTGCAGTTTCTACCCCCTTCTCCTTCCTCCTCACAGTAATATGATTATTTATACTCACCAGTCTTTTTAAGGGATTTGGGCTGAAACCTTTCCATTTGATGAGAAAAACACTTTCTAAAAAATTCCACCCACTCTGATGAACTGTGTTGAGAGGTATCCAATATCTCCAAAGGTGACCAAAAATGTAATAGTTGGCAAAGACGGGGAAGGGAAGTCTCATGACTTAGCGGCAGGGATGTGACCATCATGACCCACAGGAAAGCTCCAGAGCTTCCTTCCAAACTGGCCAAGGCTGCGCGGAGACCACCAGAGACTGTTAGGGAAATGCACCTTCTGACTCCATTCTGCTGAGAAACGACTCCTGCAATCTGGCAGGTTTTTTTCACTAGGGGAGATAAAACCTACACGCAAATAAATATATGGCCAAATAACAAGGAAATATGGAGTTCTTCCTTTTTCTCTCTGTAAGGCTCCTTTCCCTATTTCTGTATCAGGAGGCTCTGGCCTCATTGCCTCCAGGGGAGGAACACAGCAAGGGAGAAAAAAGATCTCAAAAGTGGTTTCGCTCCTTGTTCAAAAAGCTTAAGCCCATAGGAAATCCTAGGGGTGGGGCATTGTGCGGGAGATTAAAGAAAAAGAATATGTGGCATCTCCATTCTGGAAAGAGTTTTCCATAGTGGGGAGTAAAGAAGGGAAAATGAGAGACTGTGCATTCTAGGAGCAGAAAGGACCAAGGACTGTGTCTGGTTTTGCAACACAGTCACTAAAGAAGGAAAAGCCCGGAGAGAAAATGGTTGCACCCAGGCAGATAGGATCAAAGGAGACTCGCCAAAGACTCCCACATCCCAGCCAGGAGGAAAGCAGCAGAAAGCTGGAGAACTTGCAGGGAACGTTGGGAGACAGAGAACATGTCTCAGCAGTGACCCGTGGGGACCAGAGCCCCAGAGGATTTTCTCTAACGCACCCCACCGAGGCTCACCGCTCAGCATCTTGGCACTTGGGAAGCTCCTAGAACCCCAGAAAGATGTGAGGCTGTTTTTCCACTAGCTGGGTGGAGTAAGGCTCGAGGTCAGAAAGCAAGCTGAGTTACAGAGAGTGAAGTCATGTTTCTCACAGACCTGGGTTACCACGATTCAGGACAGAAGGCGGTGAACGGCGTGGGGAGGAAGATAAAGGGAGCCCCCGGGCTGGAGGAGGTTCAGACTGATAGTGGAGAGACAGTTTGAATTCTCTTGGATTGGTCAAATTTCCACCGCAGGGAGGGAATTCAAGACTTGGTTCTCTGCCTGAGCAAAAGCTGTGTGTTCTCACGACAGAGTCAAATGTGTTATTGCTGATCAACAAGTTACTAACAACAAAGCACTTTGTTAAACACCTTCATACATGTTTGTTGATGTCGTGAATTCTGTAGTGAGAATTGCTAAGATACATTGTTTACTTAATAAATAAGCTGAGGGAGACTGGGAACTTTTCCTATAAAGGGTGAAATAGATTCCTCTGAATAGATAGATCTAATGTTTGTGACAGTCAACCAAAAATCAAAAATCTCCTTGGCAACATAAGTTTGGGATTTTCTTCGACATGGAAAACTCCCAAGGAGCTGGAGAACAGCAACTAATTTAAAGAGGTTTCATCCTGGCAATGCACGCATCAGTCTGACTTTCCTTTCCTTGTGAAGAGATCACAAAGATTACAGGCAAGGTTGTGGCCCTGGTCCAGCATTTCCCATGCAGAACTTACAACCTCGATGCTGAAGGAAGGCTCTGTGTCAGGCTTTAAAACAGCCATTTTTCAGCCAACTTCTTACATTCTTTAGGTCGCTGTAGATGCTGCAGAGTTCCAGCCAGCGGCCTTACCTCTGATTCTGCAGTGCCCATTAGAACGGCCTGTGATTTTCCTCATGTCAGCCTTGCAGATGCTCCTACAACCACCATGCCAGGGATATCAAGACTACGCAGACTAGTTTACTTCCTAGTGAGTTGTAAGAGCTCCTTATGCATTTTGGAGGTTACTCCTAATCAGATATATGGTTGGCAAATATTTTCTCCCATTCCGTAAGTTGCTTTTTTCCTCTGCTTATTTTCTTTGCTAGGCAGAAGCTCTTCAGTTTGATGCGGTTCCATTTGCTTATTTTTGGTTGTGTTGCCTATGCTTTCGATGTCCTAGAATGAAGATGTGGCAACAGCCTAAATGTCCATCCAAAGATGATGGATATAAAGAAAATGTGGTAGTCCAGGCGCAGTGGCTCACGCCTGTAATCCTAGCACTCTGGGAGGCCGAGGCGGGTGGATCGCTCAAATCAGGAGTTTGAGACCAGCCTGAGCAAGAGCGAGACCCTCGTCTCTACTAAAAAAATAGAAATGATCTGGACAACTAAAAAATATATATATATATAAAAAAAATGAGAGAGGAAAAAAAAGAAAATGGGGTATATGCATACAGAAGAACACTATTCACCCTTAACGAAGAAGGAAATTCTGCCATATGCAACAACATGGATGAACCTGGAAGACACTATGCTCAGCGAAATAAGCAAGTCATAGAAAGGCAAGTGCTGCGTGATTCTGCTTGCACGAGCTATCTAAAATAGATTCAAAGAATCAAAGAGTGGAATGATGGTTGCCAGGCACTGGGGGGAGAAGAAAGTGGGCAGTTACTAATCAACAAATAAAGTTTCAGTCAAGCAAGATGAATAGGCTCTAGCGATCTGCTGTACGAATTGTGCCTACACAGTAGTCCTGAGGCATGGTCTTACTTTTTGAGGTTTCGGTTGCTTGAGGTCAATCACAGTCTGAAAATAGGTGAGCATGGTGTCATGCAATAAGATATTTTGAGAGATAGAGATCACACTCAAGTAACTTTTACTACAGTATTTTGTTATAATTGTTCTATTTTATTATTTATTATTGTTAATCTCTTCCTGTGCCTAACTTATAAATTAAACTTTATCATAGGCATGTATGTACAGGAAAAACCATAGTACAGTCAGTGTTCTATGATGGACCACATATAGGACAGTGATCCCATAAGATGATAATACTGTATTTTTACTGTACCTTTTCTGGCTCTGCTGCCCTTTTGTCTTGCATGGAACTGAGCATGAGCAAGGCCCTTTCAGAATAGCTTAAGGATGTGAGGTGCTCCTTCTCCTAAGGGCTTAGTAAAGCTTATATTCTAAGCTTCAAGGTTCCCCAAATAGGATTTTATAAACAACTCCATGCCAAAGTATCAATGCCTGATAAGGTTTAAGGAGGTAACTTTTCTGCCTGTGTTTCCATTTCCAAAAGAGTTAAATTCTTAGGTGGTGGGGAAACAATTCTGGAGGTGGAATTTTATGGATTAGCAAACTGGCAAGAGACATAGGGCTTTGACAGGAAAATAAGAATACTAACGGTAACAATCATTGCGTGATACCACACCCAGAAGCATTTCATCCATCGTCTTAATCTTCTCAAGAATGCTGAAGTAAGTTCAGAGGACTTGAACCTGAACCATCTACACCTACACAGCGTACTCGTGTACATGAGCATGACTTACACTTTCCACCCTTCAGTAATATGGCTTCAGAAAACTCTCGGCTCGGGGTTATGAAGTTGCAAATAACCTTTACAATTATCCTGAAAGTACTCCACCAGTCTCATCAACCCTCCAAGGCTCCCTTGGAAACCCTCTCCTCGAAGAGTCTTTCAATCCCTTGCCCCGCCCTATGCAATCCCTCTGGTCAATAGACCAGCCCTAGACTTGACCTCCTAAAACCCTATAAATACCCCACACTGCCCGCCCCTTTGCTAGACGCCACTAGGGCTCTGTCGAGGCAGAGAGCTGCCTTACCTCAGTAGGCTACAAACTCAGCTTTGCTTTGTCCACAAGCAACGTGGTGATGTCTGGGGAGCCAGCATTTTACAGAACTACTCGTACCTCCATTTTACAGGTGGGGAAGTTGAGGCCCTGAGAGGCTAGTACATTTATTTAGGTCCAGGGTTTAAATCCTGCTGTTCTCATTCCAGAATGTCACATGTCTACACTGCCTCCCTGTACATTTGAAATCATACAACACAGTGTCTTGTTCTTTCTCCACCAGTGGTCAACCTTGTGGTAATCAACCCAGAGAAGATGGAACTTAAAATGGCTCCCTGACTCAGGTCATGTTTTAAGTTCGCTGAAGCCAGGACTGTGGCGCTTTCAAGCTCTCCAAGCTCCAGGACATTCCTGCCTGCTTAGATAGATCGTTACACAAGAACAGGTGCTACCTGGAGTCTGTTACTGCTTCCCTGGATGTCCCCCTGCCTGAGCCACAGCCACCCTCGCCCTTCCCACAGCTGCCCACACCCCACCATCGTGTCCCTGGCACCTGGGGGTGACGCTGAAGTCGAGCTGCTGCTTCTGCTTCCCTGCTCCCCACAGCCCCCTTTCTCCGTACCCGGAGACGCCTGCCCTGTCTTGCCATCCTGCCCAGCGTCCTGGAAGCGCTGGCAGACCGCACCCTGGCAAGAGGCGGCAGGCTGGCAGGCAGATGCGCGCCGCTGGCGGGTGGGGAGGTTTCTCCATCTGGCAGCCCCTCCTAGATAGAAAAGTCAGCACAAACTGTGAAGGAACGTGTGCCTTCAGGCTTCCTCTCCTTACCACCTGCGACCTGTCTGTGCTGCCGAGGGTGGCCATGGGCCAGCACCTCCTCAGACAGGCCCTTAGGAAGCAGAGCCCTCAGGAGGCAGGAGGCGAGGCAGGTGAGGCGGGAGGCTGCGCCTTGCAGACCCATACCCTCCTCTGCCTCAGCGTGTGCAGGTTCTTCCTGGCCCGCCAGGGGGCGCTTAAGTTCAGGTCCGCAGTGGGCTGGTTCGCACGAGTCGATGGGGGACTTAAAACACCTAATTGATAGAGAAGCGTCTACCCGCCCTTTCGGCAGATGCAAACGAAGGACATGCCCACAAACCTATGGAAATCAGCCAACGGCGGGCAGAACCGCTCCCCTGCCCCTCTCTGGCCCAAGACTCACCTTTGGTCTGCTGTTCCCCCAGCCTATGAGCTGTTCCACTTGCAGGGCTGAAACGAAAAAATCTCCCCTCACCCTCTGAAGGTTCGATTAAAAATCCATTCACAAAGGGAAGATGAATTGGAGAAAAGGCATACGAATGTATTTGATCATAGTTTTACGTGACCTGGGAGCCTTCAGAATGAAGACCCACTTCCGGGACGCGGTGCAGAAGCTTATATACCACCTTGAGGTTACAGAAGGAATGGGGGCTTGGATCCCTGTGTCAGGTTTCAGTCTGAAATGTAGGTTCTTGGTGAGGCCTGAAGAATGACCAGACACGCCAACGTTAGGCGAGCATGAAAATGAGGTTTACCAAGGAGAGAAAGACAGGAATACAGGGCAAGAGCAAGATACAGGATTACAGAGCATGATACATACGTCACAGATGACGACTGGCCCCACTGTCACAGCAAAGGGAGAGCAAAAGGAAAAGCACAAAAAAAAAAAGGGGGGGAGCCGTGGTTACGAGCTGCATCTTGTTTTATACTGCCGGGCTAGGGACCGCCCTTGTGGGTCAGAGGTCACCATGGAACCACTGTGATTGGACAGTTGAGAGTCACATGACCTGAGCCTTAACTACGCATGCAGGTTGTTCTAGTTCAATTTCCGGACTCTATGGTACCTATGCGCTTGGCCCATGGGCTAGAGAGTCCTCTGTACGCTTTTGCAGCTGGCCTGCTAAGTTATGATTGGCAGATTCGTAGGATAGTCCCTCCTCCCCAGCTATGGCAACCGCTTGGGAGACTAGGGTGGGCCAGGACCAAGATAGGGGCCAGAGCACCCACTTTCGTCCCTAGGAGACCCAGAATCCCTCAATATCCACCTAACACTTCCTGGCAAAACAGGGGTTGGGAGGAGGGAGAAGAGGAATTCTGTCGAGGGGCAATAAATGATTACCAAGGATAATTCAGTGGGCTTGAAGAACGTACAATGATCTAGGACAGAGTCTGTTGGGCCTGCAGAATGGTTTGTGAGAAAAATCTGTCCAGGTTTGTTGACGGACTCTTGTCTTCCTTTCTGTCAGTTCAGTTAATGACAACTCAGGAAAGGGACCAGAAGTAATTGTTTTCTTCTTTGGTAGGTCCAGACTTTAGGCAGATAAGGCAACTTCAGAGAACAACTTTATCCTATTCTTTGAGAGAAATGGTAGGGGGACGGGGGACCTGGAGGCTTTTCAGTTCAACATGTTGCCGTATTTGGGGGTATCGGTTTGTGAGCCCCAACACTGTTAACTACTGCCGAATAACAAATACTGTGGGGGGCAGATACACCACCCCAAAATATGAAGGATTGTTGAGCTGAAGGCAATTAAGAAGCAGGAGATGCAGGAGGGCTCTCTGCCCTCTTTGCCTAAAAGCAGGACATAGATTTACAAAGACAAAAGGAATCCTGCTCCCACCTCCATCAGAGAGAACAAAGGTTAACACTGAAGACAGCTTTGAACCCATATGGGCCTGGAGATGGTACCAGAGGAACCTACATAACAAGCTTTACTAACTAGCCTTTATCTACCAGTTACTGCCTTCCAGCAAGCTGCTGCCCTGAGAGCCTCAAAGTTCTTTTGCTTTGTCTTGTGACATCTCTAAAAATATTCGTGTACTACGAATCAAGCCATATTTTTCCCACTGATATGAATTATGCCATTCCCCCCAGAAGGCAAATACAGCAAAATTTTTAAACAATAATTTGTTTCAAATTCATACTTTATTATATACACGTTCTCATCTAATCTTTACCACAGTGCAGCAGGAACCCACTTTATGCATATAGAAACTGAGGCACAGGAAGTTAGAAAGTTTGTTTACGATCACATACTGGTAAATGATCCATGGTGGATACAAACCCAGGTTTATCTGATTCCAAATTCAAGTTCGAAACTACTATGTGGGCGGGGGCACGGTGGTTCACACCTGTAATCCTAGCACTTTGGGAGGCCAAGGAAGGAGGACTGCTTGAGGTCAGGAGTTCAAGACCAGCCTGAGCAAGAGCAAGACCCCATCTCTACAAAGAACAGAAAAATTAGCTGGGCATGGTGGCATGTGCCTGCAGTCCCAGCTACTTGGGAGGTTGACGCAGGAGAAGGGCTTGAGCTTGAGGTTACAGTGAGCTATGATAACACCACTGTACTCTAGCCAGAGTGCCAGAGTGAGACCCTGTCTCAAAAAAACTACTATGTGGTATTGCCTTTCCATACCACAAAGGCCTTAAAGACAGAACTCATTCATCTGTAAAATTAGTTTTCAAATATGTTCATTTTCATGCAAATCTATATATGCACCATAAAAGTTAGTTTAATTTGTAAAATTCTGATCCACGGAAAGAATAAAATAAATAACATAAAAACTCTGGGCAGATGCAGTTGGACAGAGAATTATAATGCTGCCAACCTCTTGCTTTTTCTGTCACGCACGGTAAGTGTCTCTGAGCATGAGTGAAGGAACAGAGATTGGTGGAGACGTGATCATTTAAGGTAATCTGTTCCCTAAATGTCAGCTACAGATTACAAGAAGCATTTTGATTTTTCCAGAAGGCTTCACCTCGTTTTTCTAGGTAGCGAGGGAGGCTGGCAAAGTAACACGAAGCATGATCTCAGTTCCCAAGGCTCGCTGGGGAAGGATCTGGGGCAGGATCGGCTACTGGGGAACACGGGACTCGGGGGGGAGGAAAAGCACAGGCCACAGGCATGAGGAAGAGTGAGCGGTTCTTCAGGTGAGCCGCGGCACCGAGGCAGCCGAGAAGCTTGCGAGGCAATAGCGAGGATAAAGAGGCGGGCTCTCCTTCTCTCTTTTATTGCATGCCGCAGTCCCAAAACCTGCTAAAAACACGACGACAGGTAGACAGGTAACAGCAGCAACTGCTATTTGAAGATCACGGAGCTGTTTCCTGGAGGTCTCTCTCTCTTTTTTTTTTGGAAGGGGGCGGAATCTAAACTGACAGTACCAGAACAGGGAACTGAGCCGTCTTAAGTTACGTGTTCTCGATAGATGGCTGGGGCCTAACGGATGTGGCTTTCTGTATTTAACGTATGAGAGGTTCTGACAGCTCCCGGACCCTCTGAGAACATCGTGCTTTCAGAGCAGCCGGCTTGACGTTAAAGACCTCTGGATCGTAGTATACGATATGCCCAGGAGACCTGAAATGGGAGGGAAAGAAGTCAGCCTGAAATAAGATGAACAGAAAAGGGAACTGACCTATCTCAAGCACCGGCTCTGTGTCAGGCACTACGCTATTATCCCATTCTGATTTTCACGACCTGCGCTACACAGACTAGGAAATGAAGGCTCAGAGAAGTTACACACATGATCTACGGTCAAATCCAGATTTGCATATCTGTCAGTTTCCAAAGGCCCTTCTCTTTCCACAGAAAGTAAATTCTGAATGTTTCTCAGTTTTGAACTTGAGTTTTAGAATTAGAGAGACCTGGGTTTGTGGCCCCCATGGAACATTCACCATAACATAGTTTGGCAATGTTAAAACAGGCCAGAAAGTTCTCTGGTGGACTCGAAAAAAATCAAATTTTTGAAGTTTACCACATTTAGCACCTACCACCAAATAATAACTTTGCCACCAGGATAAAACATTGACAAAGCACTCGATCGTGCTCTTCTCTTTCCTTCAATGACCAGAGAATGAACTTCATTTCGTTTGATTACTAACTTTATTTTTTTTTAAGAAGGATAAATACATTATAATATTTTAAAACTGTTATTATATAAGAACTAACATATTTTCTTTTCCCTGAGCTCAAGACTTCCACAACTTTTTCTGCCTCTCCTGGCTTTTCCTGAGGATGCTTAAAGAGGGGGAGATCAGGTGTTACCCCTTGAAGGGGACAAAATGAATTGAGGTGCAGGCAGGGTAAGAGGTCCTCCAAAAAATAAACAGGAATGAGAGGCAATTTCTTCTTTGTTAATTATATTTTCTTATGTTTGAAATAGGTCATACATGTGCATGATGCAAAACATTGAAAAAATATAAAAGCTTAATTAGTAAAAAAAGTATAAAAATTCAGTTTCCTCCTATGCCAGTTCCCTGGGCCCTCAAGGCAACCATTGTTACCAGCTTCTTATAAACTCTTCTGAGATAGTATAGACATATGCACACGAGTATATGGCACAGATAATATATTTTCTTACACAAACTGCAAGATAGTATATGCTCTGTCCTACAACTTGTTTCACTTAATAATCTATATTAGATAAATAATTCTATATCCATACTTTTAGAGCTTTTAACATGGCCAAATTATGTTATGGCAAATGATCCACAGGGGCCACAGACCCAGGTCTGTCTGATTCTAGAACTCAAGTTCAAAACTGAGAAACGTCCAGAATTTACTTTCTGTGGAAAGAGAAAGGCCTTTGGAAACTGACAGATATGCAAATCTGGATTTGACCGTAGATCATGTGTATAACTTCTCTGAGCCTTCATTCCCTAGTTTTAAATTTCAATACCTAGTCCACTAAACTTTGAACAGTACCCTTATACGTATATATGCATATATATAAAGACCACAGATTTGTCATAGTAAATGTAACTGGTGAGATGTTTTTGAAATTTTTTATATTTCTATAACTCTTTTCATTGGCCTCATTCGGTCAACTTTCCCTCTCTCCCCAGAACCTCAGCCCTTGCTGTCTTCCTTTAGCCTTAAATTGACATACCTTGCACTTGGATTAGCTAGTTCCTGAATTCTGGGCGACACTTTGGAATGGGTAGCAGCATAAGACACTGGCCAGTAGGCATCACGGCCAGGGAGGTAATCTTGATGAAGAGGCTTGGCCTCAGCTAGAGCTACTGTTCGGGGGCCAGCAGTGGCTTGCAGGGCAGCAGGGGCTACCTACAGTAAAAACAAAGAGACACAAAAATATATCCCACATTTCACCATGTCTCCCTATCTCTGCAGCTATATCCCTATGTGAGTCACAACCATTTCTCTCCTGAGTTACTACAACAGACTCCTAACAGTTCTCTGTGCTTCCGTTCTTGCCCCTGCGCCTAAAGCCTTCACGCGACAGTTACTGAGGGAGAGAATGAGCATTTGGTGAGTGTGTTCCATGAGCCAGACAGTGTTCCAAGTGATTTGTCTATACCATTCCCACTTAATCATCAGAACTCCATGAGCTAAGTACTTTCTAAAGCCCAAGTTGGGTCATGTCACTCCCAGGCTGTAAACCCTTCCTGTTGCTAGCCATTTTGCTAAGAATGTTTCTTAGGCTCCTTCCTGTGATCTGCAAGGCCCTACATGATCTGAGAGCTGCCCCTACTCCTCTGACCTCATCTTCTTCCGCTCCGCACCCGATCACTATTATCCTAGCCACACTAGACCCCTGGCCCAGCTCATTCTGTCTCAGGACCTTTGCACTTGCTAGTTTTGCTTGAAAACCTCTTTCCTTAGTCCTGGCTTGGTTGCCTCTTTGTCAAGGCAGAAGGGACAGAGAAGTGAGGCTCTGTGCTGAGCACCAGGCCTTCCACAGGAGACCTCCGTGGGAACCATGATCACAATTCCCTTGTTCCCTTTGCACCACCCAACTTCAAGCTCATCCCAACTTTAGTACTTTGACATGTGTTCTTTCCTCTACTGGAATATTCTCCTCCTAGATCTTCACTTGGCTGACTCCTCATCATTGGGGCTTCAGCTCAGACGCTCCTTCCTTAGAGAGGCCTTCCCTGACTACCATATGCAAAGTAGCTATGCCCCTGCCCCCATAGTCACTGTTTCCTCAGTGCTGTGTTCTTCATGGCACTTATCACTATCTGACATTATCTTATGCATCTACTTATTTGTTGTTTGTCTCCCCTCATTAGCATGGAGCGCCATGCTGTTCACTGGGATCAGTGCCTGGTGCACAGTAGGTGTTCAAATACTTGTTGAATGCATATGGCTTAGGAAGTTCGTCCCAACATCACAGAGCTAGTAGTGGCAAGGCTGGGACTTGAACACCCATGCTCTTGGCCTTCTACTCCTCTGCCTCTCTCCATAACACGTGGCTAGGTCTTCCTCCCTGCCACAGACCACTCTTTCAAGATTCTCTTTTCTGATGACTTTGGGCTATGCCCTGTAGAGGCAAAATAGCACCCCAGAACAACCAGACAGTGAGCCAAAGGATGTCCAGGCAGTGATGGCTTACAGGACGGATGGGCATTTCACTTTTTTGTCTTTCATAGCACAGACCCTCTATCTTCCTCCTTGGGTGGGCAAGGTCTACAATTCTTGGCGTTGCAACAGCAGTCAGGGTAGAAATTGAAATCTCGGTTTCAATCTAAGGGAGAAAAATAAAACAGTGTCTGTAAGTATCAAATAATAAACACTGTCTAGTTCAAGATTACTAAGTCTGTGATCAGACTTCTCAGCAATCGAGCAGCAAGGTTGAGAATCTTGCAATAACCTATGATCATAACCGAGAGGGTCCATTTCCATCCTTCTCAAACTGGATTGCAGGGGTTCCAGCCCAGCTTCTCAGGAACTTTAGCTGTTAAACTAAAGATGTGGAGGAAATAGTAAATAGTGTTACATACTGACTCAGAGATAACTGGTAATGCCGATTTGTGGACTGATAAATTCAATCCAGAAGGAAGACTCATCCCTGCCACAGAACACCATAAGGGGTAGACTCTGCTTTGTTCTTAATTATTTTTCCCCCTTTGGAAATTGGGACTCATATTATCACAAATCACCAAGCTTAAATGGAATGTAAGTGGCTGTCTTCTAACTGGAATAGACAAGAAAAAGAAACCAAAGTCAATAAGAGGAGAAGCAGAACCATAGGCTTCCACTAGACGCCCAAGCCATTCCTCACTATCTTGATTGTGGTCATTTGTTCAAATTACATCGTCTTCTATTTAAATTACTTGTATTCAAAATCAAAACTTACCACAACACTTTGAAGGGGAACATGACCAATAACTAAAAATAAAATAGGGCTTTAACTGTGGGTGGAAATATAATATATAAGGTATTTTCCAAATTCCTTCTGTGTTGTTTAAATGATGATGATGATGATAGTTACTGACAGTGTCTCACATGTATTAATTCATTTATTCCCCCACCTGGGGTATCATTTTTATTTCTATTTCTCTAATAGAGAAACCAAAGTATTGTGAGGTTCAGTAACTTTTATAATTCTATATAAGTTAGTAAGTGGTAAAGCTTACTTTGGATTCAAACTGAAAGTCCTGCCTGTCTGAATAATGCCACGACATACTGATGCATTATAAGCATTTCTTGTGAATAAAGCTTTGCCTCCTATCAGGCTCTGGGAAAATCAAAGAAATACATGACAACCACTGCCTTCAATTAAGGCTCATGATCTAAAAAGAAATAAAATAATAATTCACTAATTCAATTCATTGAACAACTATTTCTTAATCAATTATCATAGATCTATAGGCAAATAATTTAGATTATTTGATACCCATAAGAGGAAAGAAATAAAGTATTGAGAGATGTCAGAGGAAAGGTGGGAGAGTCTAAAAAGATTCTCTTTTCAGGGATAAAGAGACATTGGATTGGACCTTGAAGGAAGGGTCAGATTTTGATAAGTAAAGGGAGAAGGAAAGCTAGGGAGGATGAGGAAGGAAGGTGGAAAGGAAGAAAGTCTGAGAACAGGGGGAAGGGAGCTTGGAGCAGGTTGTCTCTGGTTATGCTGGGAGATCAGGCTTGTTAATGCATTTGAAACTAGATTAGGGGGTGTGGGGCATTTTTCAAAGCCAAGGAAGAACATTAGAGAGGAAGCATGATCGCAGCTGGAAATTACCCTGAGAGCAACGTGTGCAGAGACACAGGAAGCAGGAAAGACATGAGAAAGTTACAGCTGGATAAATACAAAGAAAAATAGGATAGGATGCAATAAATACAGAGAAAATCATATGTAGATATATGATAGTCACACTACTGAAAAGCAAAGATAAAGCAAAAACCTTGACATAGCCAGAGGAAAGAGGCAGGTTAAATATTAGCTAAAAATAATAATTTTTACAGGCATCTCATCAGAAACAGTGGAGACCAGGAAGACTGTGAAAAGAGACCCTAAAGTGCTATCAACTTAAAATTCTATATCCTATTTAAAAAATCCTTTAAAAATCAAGATAAAGAAATTGTCAGAGAAACAAAAGCTGAAAGATCCATTCTATAAGAAACGATAAAGAAAAAAATTTTTTTTAATTTCAAAATATTAAGAGAGCATAAATGTTTGTGTTACATGGGTAAATTGCATAATGCTAAAGGATAAAGAAAATACTTTAAAACAATTGAGAGAATCAACAAAGCCAAAAGCTGGTTCTTTGAAAAGCTTACTAAAACTAATTAATCCCTAATAAAGCTGATCAAGAAAAAAAGAGAAAAAACAAATGAACAAACAGGAAAGAAAGAGACATCATTATACGTCTTAGAGCCTTTAGAAAGATAATAAAATATTATGGAAACCTTTATGTGTGCCCATCGATTACAATGAGATGTAAAGGTCACTGGAAATCAAGAAGGGAGGGTGGAGCTTTGGTAAAAACTTACCTATCGGGGACAATGAACACTATTGGGCACACTGGGCAAACTAAAGCCCCAACTTAAGCATTATAAAAGGTGTCCATACAACAAAAACATTTGTACCCCCTTAATATTTTGAAATTTTTTAAAAAAACCCTCCCCATAAGAAAATATTAAGCTTGGATATCTTCAGTGGTAAATTCTATCAAATATTTAAAGAAAAAATAATATGATTCTTACACATACCTACAGAGAATAGAGTAGGAAATACTTCCTAACTCATTTTACAAGGCCAAAGAAACCATAATTCCAAAACCCAGCTGTGGTGTTATGATACATACATTGGTTTTTGTTCATGGGTGCTAGCTGATAACTCCCACAGTCCTCGTTATAATGTTGGGGTGATGCAGGCCTCCGGAGATACAATCTCTCTCTCTGACCTTCTCCTGTCTTCCTTTCGCCTGCTCAAGACAGGACTACAACCTGATTGTGGGCCAAAAGACCCTCATTCCAGAGAGGATCCCGCCCCATACCCTGGAGAGAGGAATGCTATGCAGGGAGGCCAGGAAGAATCTGAACAGACAGGCCTTGCTGGGTTTAGATCATGCACTTTTTATCCAATCACATTTCTACACAGTTGTCAATTATGTGTATGTCATAAAAACCCAAGAGGACTGGGTTCAGAGAGCTTCCAGAGAGCTGCACACATGAAGGCAGGCAGGAAAGTGAACAAGACTCATCCACATGCCGGGAGAGGGGGTGCACCCCAACTGCACAGGAAACAGAAACTGTGGCACTCGGGACCCTTCCAGACCTTGTCCTGTGAATCTCTTCATTGGGCTGTTTATTTGTATTCTTTAAAATAATTTTTTGTAATAAACCAGGAAACATAAGTAAATGTTTCCCTGAGTTCTGAGAGCCTCTCTAGCAAATTAATTGAACCCAAAGAAGGGGTTGTGGGAATCCCACTTTGAAGACAGTTGGTCAGCAGTTCCAGAGGCCCAGCTTTGTGACTGGTGGGAAGGAGGGGTCAGTCCTGGGGACTGGTCCCTCACCCTGTGGGACCTGATGCTGTCTCTGGGTAGAAGCACTGGAATTGAATTAGAGGATGTCCAGCTGGTGTCTGCTGCTCAGTGTGTGTGGAAAACCCCACATATGGATACAGAAGTCCTCCTCTGTGTTGATTGTTGTGGAGTTTAGAGAAAAGAATCGTTTAGGGAATGTTTTCCCAACATACCAACAAAGATATATTAACATTTTTTAAAAAATTATAGACTGCTATCCATCATAAACATAGATACAAAATTCCTCACTAAAATATTGGAAAATCAAATGCATACTATCTAAGTAGGGTTTCCCCAGGAAGGCAATGTTGGCTTCATATTTTTAAACAAATAAATGTAATTCATCACATTAGCAAAATAAAGGAGAAAATCATTCAGCCATTTTAATAGCTACACCTATTATTATTTGATACAATTCCTGGTTTAAAAAAACTCTAAAGAACTATGTATAGAAGTCCTTATATTAACAAAAGAAAAGAAAAAATATCATACAGTTCTCTCAATAGATCTAGAAAAAACCTTTTGGGAAAATTCAACACTCATGTTTTCAAACTTGTAGTTAAAAAAAAAAACCTTTGGGGAGGCAGCAGAGGGCAGATCAAAATGGCAGAATAGAAACCTCTAGCAATCATGCCACCCATGAACACCAAATTCAGTAACTATCAGTGCAAGGAAGCACCTTCAGAAGAACCAAAAATCAGGTGAGCGATCACAGTACTTGGTTCTAACATTATACGGAGAAAAGAGGCACTGAAGAGGGCAGAAAAGACAGTCTTGGTCAGGCGCGATGGCTCATGCCTGTAATCCCAGCACTCTGGGAAGTCGAGGTGGGAGGATGGCACGAGGTCAGGAGTTCGAGACCAGCCTGAGCAAGAGCGAGACCCTGTCTCTACTTAAAATAGAAAGAAGTTGGCTGGACAACTAAAAATATATAGAAAAAATTAGCTGGGCATGGTGGCGCACGCCTGTAGTCCCAGCCACTTGGGAGGCTGAGGTAATAGGATCACTTGAGCCCAGGAATTTGAGGTTGCTGTGAGGTCCTGTGAGCTAGGCTGATGCCACAGCACTCTAGCCCGGGCAAGAGAGCAAGACTATTTCTCAAAAAAAAAAAAAAAAAAAAGAAAGAAAGAAATAAAATCATAAGGAAAATAAAATGTATTTACTATTCATTAAGTTGAAGTGGATCAACATAAAGGTCTTCACCCTTGTCTTCATGTTGAGTAGGCTGAGGAGGAGGAAGGAGGGTGGTTAGTCTTGCTGTCACAGGGGTGGCAGAGGCAGAAGAAAATCCATGTACAAGAGGACCTGTGCAGTTCAAACCCATGTTGTTCAAGGATCAACTGTAGTTTAAATTTTTTGAAGGTGCTTAATTATCTAAGTTTGGAAACCAAACCAAACATTATTCAGAACTCTTAAAATGAATTTGTAAAAACTGCTGGAATTATAAACAAAATGATAAAACTCATGAGCCAAACTTAAAAGCCTATGAAAAACCGATGTTTAAATTCAAAATTTTAAAAATGGGACTGTTAATTATTTAAATCAAGAGCATACCTCTGAATAGTCTTTTAACGTATAAAAACCATGTTCAAGGATACTAAAAAGACTCACATCATTGGGTGTGGTAGTTTTTCTTAAGTGACTATAAATTCTTTGACGCTTCTCTCATTGAGAGGTGGGGTTTGTATTCCCACCCACTTGAATCTGGCCAGACTTATAACTGCATCAATCAACAGAGGATGACTGCATTGACGTCATGTGACTTCTAAGGCCAAGCCATAAAAAACCATGCAGGTTCACCTGTTCTTTTGGAATGCTCACCTTTCAGACACTCCATCTTAGGATATTCCTTCTCAGAACATAGCTGCCCTGCCTAGAGAGCTCTAGGTCGTATGAAGGTGCTCCTATAGATATTCTCAACTGAGTCTAGCCTTTCAGTCAGCCCAGCCTAGGTAGCACACATAGATGTTGTTATGGACTAAATGTTTGTGTCCCTTCAACATTCATATGTTGAAGCCCTATCTCTCAATGTGATGGTATTAGGAGGTGGGGCCTTTGGGAGATGATTAGCTTTAGATAAGGTCATGAGGGTGAAGCCCCATAATGGGATTAGCATCCTCATAAGAAAAGAAAGAGAGACAAGAATGTGCACTCTCTCTTTCTCTCTCTCAGCAAAGAAGAGGTCATGTGAGCATACAACAAGATGGTGGCCATCTCTAAACCAGGAAGTAGGACCTCGCCGAGAACAGAAATTGCCGGCATCTTAATCTTCAACTTCCCAGCCTCCAGTCATAGCAGCCCAAGCTAAGACAGATGTGAAGGAGCCTCCAGATGATTCCAGCCCACTACCATTTCAGACACCCAAACCCTTACAGACTTCCCTGCCCAGGCCCCACACATCAGGGAGCAGAGAGAAGCCATACTCTTGCTCTGTCAGAATTTCTGACTCATAAAATCCTTGAGCAGAATAAAATGGTGGTTGTTTTATGCCACTAAGTTTGGGGGTGGTTTGGTAGGAAGCAACAAACACCCAGAAAAGAACTTTAAGGATAAGTTCTCTGTACTGGTTCTAGATTACCTGAAATTTGTTTCCTGAGCTAATTAGATTTAAAGGCAGTAATGATCCTATTGCTAGTGGTTAAAAAAAAACAAAAACAAAGGCACCGGTAGTCCAGGGCATGCAGTGGCAAAACAGAAAGCAAGGCTTTGTGTGACCAAGTAGCTGCTGCCAGAAAACATTTTAGAGAAATAAAGAAGTACAGTTGGGTTGACTGGTTGTTTCTAAGTGTACTGGAGAACTTAAAAGAAATGATCCGCTCAGGTCCTTAAAATCCCACTGTAAGGTCCAGATAAGGGGCCACAAAGCTTCTGTGATTTCCTTAAAAGAAATCCTTACCTTCTATCATCACAGGGCTGAAAATCCTAAAGACTAAACTCAAAATCTAATTCTGTGAGTGGCTGAATTACAGTGAAAATTGCCCAAACTTGTACCGTCTCTTATGTTAAAGTTTGAGCAATGATTGGAAAAGAGTGGGGCCTTGAACATTGGAATAGGGATATATGGGTAGACTCCAATGAAGCTGGGGACTTTAAACCCATAAATATTGCTGAGCCTTCCTTACCATTAGAATCAGCTCTTCCTCTGTCAGAGAAGGTTAGCCTCCTCTTGCCTAAAGAACTTGTGATGGCTTCCCCTGATGTAGATGCCTTCCAGCACACTGCTGGCCTGGCCCTCCTGCTTCTTGCTGCTTCTCCATCTATAACCAGACCCAAGTCCTAGCTGCCGTAACAGCCTTCCATAGGTCCAGCTCCCACAGTTGCTTCAGGGCTAATCCCTATATTAAACCCCTTATTCTGTATCACTCATAGCGGTTCTGCTTCTCTGATTCAAAGTTCATTTGATGAGACGGAAAAATAAACAAGAAAAAAAGGTAAATACACTCCTAGAAATAAGAGAGTAGCATGTCACAAAGTCAATCAGGAACTTCTTTTTTCACATGGGCTCACTTACGTTTTTTGGAGGAAGATAGTTTGGATCGGTGCTTTTGGCTATCGAGAGTCGTAATATCCGGGGAGAAGGATCAGTTATTTGAAGAGACGCTCTTGCTAAGTAATCACTGAAGGGCCTGTATGCACATGAAAACATGAACTATCATGACTGTTGGATGAAGGAACAATAACTGGATTTTTCTTTGTTACAATCAACTTCCAATCAATTATATATACTGTTTCTATCTTAAAAACATCTTTTCCCACAATCATTAGCGCTCTTTCTACCAGACTGGTGTTTCTCAAAAAATTTTTTATTATGATCCACAGTAAGAAGTTCATTTTATACTGTGACATAGTCTACGGAAATGTGTGTTTGTGTATTTGAAACAAAATTATCATGAAACAATGCTTACCCTATACAATGTATTCTGATTTTTATTTATTTTTTTTCCAACTACATTGAGTTTACTTGAGAATGAGAAATAAGTATTAT
>CAUYSK010087149.1:0-28660 GCA_963575035.1 Avahi laniger | reverse complement strand
AATAGCAGTTCTTTTTCCCAGTGTATATTGTTATCTATTTTGTCAAAGATCTGTTGGCTGTTCATGGGTGGTTTTATATCTGGGTTCTCTGTTCTGTTCCATTGGTCTATGTCTCTATTTTTGTGCCAATGTCATGCTGTTTTGATTACTATAGTAATCATAATATAGTTTGAAGTCTTATCATATGATACCATTCATAATAGCTGCAAAGAAAATAAAATACTTAGAAATATACTTAACCAAGGAGGTGAAAGATCTCTACAAAAAAAACTATGAAACACTAAGGAAAGAAATTGCGGATGACACAAACCAATGGAAAAACATATCATGCTCATGGATCAGTAGAATCAATACTATTAAAATGTCGATAGTGCCCAAAGTGATTTATAGATTCAATGCAATCCCCATAAAAATATCAACATCATATTTCACAGATCTAGACAAAATAATTCTACGCTATGTTTGGAACCAGAAAAAATCCCAAATAGCCAAAGGAATCTTAAGCAAGAGGAACTTTTTTGTGAAGCTCTAACAATTGACATCTTCACCAGAAATATGATATGTGGCTTTCCTCTTGCCTGTATCCCCAACAGCAATATGTGTGTCTTGTGTGTCTTTTTGTTTTTGGCAAATCCGATTGCTATAAAATGCTACCCAACTGTAACTTTATGTTTCACTTCCCTAAATTAGAGTACGAGCATATTTGTCATGTATTTTACTCTACGACACCTAGATATACTTTTATTATAATTTCCTGTCACTGTCCTTTCACCAATTTCTTATTGCATTGCTTGTCTGGTTTTTTGATCAATTGCTGGAATAATTTTTATTTTGTCATCTTTCCTCTACAATGAAATGTTTTCCAAAACTACTTTTTGTCCACCAACTTTGTTTACGTATAATTTTCCATATAATGCTTTTTTAATTTTTGTATTCTCATAGAATATCTTTTCTTTTACAGCTTATGATTTCTAGTTTTATTCAATATTGTCCTTTCATCACTAGATGCTACATGTATCCTCCAAGATTTTATTGCAAGATTTTTATTGTTTATATTTCTTATTTAAATTCGTATTCCATCTGGAATTTGTTTCTAAATATGCAAAATTTGGATCCAAATTTATTTTTTTCCAGATGGATAGGCAATTGTTCCAAAACCAGTCATTTAAAACCCATCTTATTCTCACTAGCATAAAATAGATTTTTTATTTATTAAGTTGTCCAAAATATGGGTATTTCCTTCTGCTGTCTACATTCTATATTCTATCTGTATTATGAAAATTCCACATATATTTGTTACAGTAATTTTACAGTATGCTCAGATGTCCAATAAGGCAATTCTCTACTCTTGTGTGGCTTTTTTGTGTGCTGTCTCAACTATATTCATGCATTTATTCCTCTATATGATATTTTTTCATATAATACTTGAAGATTCAAGAGTAACTTAAATGACTGCTACTTTTAATATGATCTATGTGCCAACTTAATATTTTTAGATATATTTATAGAACTGATGATCACTGGAGAGATTCATACAAGTGACTCAGAGGTTCAAATGGAAAAAGCTATCTCAAGTTCACTATGAGAAAATAGAATTAATAATGAAAAAAATAAGATATTTGGAAGATAAATCCAGAACATCTAGCAGGTAAATAATGTGATATTCAGAAAGAGAAAAAGCCTTAAAAGGAGAAGAATAACAATTAATTGCAATTAATTAAATACAGAAGAGAATTTCCCTGAAAATATTAAAGGGCATACCAAGTTCTAAAAATTGATGAGGGAAAAATATCATATACCTAGGCACATCTGAGAAAAGCCCTTATATCTAAGATAAAAACAAAATCTTGCAAACATCCAAACTGAAGGATAAGATTACTTACAGTGGATAAATAATCAGACTGGTATCAACCTCATATTTGTTTCACTGGAAGGTAGAAGATACCAGAATAGCATCTATAGGTTACTGAAAGAAAAACAATGAATTCTAAAATATATCCAACCAAAATTATATATATGGAAGAATAGAGACCAAAACCCTCCACTTCTCTGTGGAGTGTAGTTATAAACAGCAGATTTCAGAAAAATACCAGAATTAGGAAGCACAAATCATCTTTTAGAAGGCAGCAGAGAGCTGCTGAGACAACAATAACTATACTGGCTAAGATTTCAGAAAGGGGAAAATCTTGAAATGATGAGCTGATATATGCAGCAGATTTTACTTGCATTTTACTTGCAGGGGTATTTTCTAATTAGAGTCAAAGAGTAGACTGAAATTCAGGCTCTACCAATATGGGGGAGAAAAATGCAAATGGAATATTTTTTCTCAAGATATTTGTTGAATGCTGGGGCTGTGTGAGGTATGGGGAAGTTTAAAAGTTTAAGAAGAAAGCCTCTGAAAAACAATTCATCTTCTCCAGTAGTTTCAAGAGACAACTATCAGAGTGTAAAGCATGTTAGAAGGAGGGACCACGAATGACACACCAGACTATTAATGGAAGCCATAGAAGGCCGGAATAAACCAGAGGTAAAGGAGTCTTAACGCAATCACTGCACCACATGTACTCACCATCAAATTGGTATTAACTGATCAACACATAAGTGCACATATAAGAATAACATCTATTGGATGTTGGGCGGGGGAGGGAGGACGGGTATATGCATACACAATCTGGTTTTACCCAGTCTCATTCCTGATTGGTTTTAGGTAATTAGCCAGCGCCCTATACGTGGCATGCTGAAGGTAAACCTACTCTATAGCAAATGATGTCATATGGTGACTCTATAATTTTTATGCACATTTTCAAGCAAAACTTAGTAGATACATGAAAAGAGTGGAAAATATGACTAAAATCCAAGATAAAAAAATATAGGCAACATAAATGGACCCACAGATGATCTTTACATACAAGTTGTCTGACAAGTATCTTAAAGTAACTATGACTAACATGTCCAAGAACATAAAGAAAAGCTGTAGAAATATATAGAAAGATGGGGAATTTCACAGAGAATTTGAGTGTATATGAAAAATGCAAATTATAGAACTAAAAATACAATATCTAAAAATAAGAATTCAGAGATTACATTACTCATAAATCCCATATAAAAAGAATTCAAAAAATAACTGTAAAGAATCAAGAGACCTCAAGCTGCCATAAAACTTACATTTTAAACTTTACATTGCACACTCATCCTTGGCAATTCCATCACCATCACTTTCACAACTGCTGTTAGAAATGAGTCAAAACTGTTCCCAAGAACACAAAATATTTGCAGAATGAGAGGCTAATGGGGACTTAAACGACTTGGCAAGTGCCTTTCAACTGAGTCAAATATATCGTGAATCTTCTGCACTCATTGCCTGAGCGATTATGATAATGTCTGTACTATGCTACTAACTGACCATAAGAAAAATTCATATCAATTGCAACATTCAATAATGTGAGACATTTATGTATGTATTTATGTATCTGTTATATTTAAAATACATTTCTGAAATGAAAATTCTTTTAGTGAATCAGATGTATGGTCAGGCTAGCCTATGTTTGACTGTATTCCCTTTTATTCATAACCCAAATCCTTCCACAAATCTTCTAAGTAATGTTTCTCTATCTTTATTCCTTCTAAACTCCACTCAAGATCCCAGTGGACTATCCAGACTGCATATCACTCCAAAAACTTACTTTTTTCTTCCTTGCATAAGATTTTTTTTTATTGTGATAACAGTGGCATAAAAATGGAGCTTGTTTACTGAAACAACCAAAAATTCAGAGACTCAAGTCCCAAGACATATGAGCACATATGTGAAAATTACAAAATATATAAGGACATAATTCTTCATAAACAAGGGACAGCAGCTATGACAAGAAATCTAGTAAATAAAGCAATCTGATAGTATAAAAATCTTTAAAAATATTTAAAACAGAGATTCAAAGCATAAAAAATAAATAGGATGCATAAAAATAACAACTATTTAACAAAAACTAAAACTTTTAAAAAATAAAAAGAAAATATTCATGGAAAATTAAAATTTCAAATCATGGAGTTTATTCAGCTTAAACAAACATTAAAGTTTCATAAATTAATAAGCTAGAATTAATTAACTGTGAGATAAACCTAAAGAAAATTCTCAAAAGTCAATAAAGAGTAATAAAGAAATAGATCGTGTGAGAGAGAGATTTACAGATGTAGCAGAAAGAATAGGGACATTGAACGTCCCCATAATAGGAATTCTCAATGGAGAGAAAGGGAGAGAGAATAAAAGTTTTCTAGGGTTAATAAAACAATATGAATCCTCAAATTTATGAATCTTAAGTAGAAAAAAATCCAAACTTAGAAATATACTGATATAAGAAAAACACGTGAAAGTCAACCAGAGAGAAAAGACAGATTATTTATGAAGGGGTTACAACTAGAAAAACAGAAATATATTCATCAGCAAAAACTGATGCCAGAAAATAATGGAATATCTTCAAATTGCCAAAATAAAAATAATTGTCAAAATAAAACTTTATATGATACTTAGCAATCATTCAAAAGTGAGAAAAAATAAGAGTGATTTTACCATTCAGATAGTCACTGAAAACATGGTCTGGAAGAAGAAAATTAAGCCAAAAGGAAAGACATAGACGCATTGATTCATTAACTCCTTCAACAAATATTTTTTGAGCACCAACTACGTGCCAGGCATTTTCCTTGCCATTAGGATTATAGTTGTTAAAGAAGCAATAATGTATGTTAAGTTATTTTCAGTAATTGAAGTTAAACTGAATAATGTAGTTATAATGTGAATCGTTTTTCATAATTTTACATCCTTTTATAGTACAGTTCAAAAGCACAGTTTGTATTCCTCTCTTCAGTCTCTTAACCACCTCAGTCTATGTCAACCACGAACTTGATTTCTCCTGCTGAACCGGTATACTTCCTTTTATTAAACACCAAATGCTATACAATCCCTTGGAACCATAGACTAAATATTCTGGTATAATTCTTCCAGCATTCAGCAAATATTTATTAAACTGAATTCAATTGATTCCAGTTGAGTTGAATTAAACTGATCCAAGTATATCTGTGCTTAATCAATGCCAAAAATAAGGTCAGTGAGAGCAAAAGGAATAGCAAACACTATAAACTTCATACAGTTGAATTTGGGACTAAAGAAAGACAAAGATATTTCCAAAGGCATCCACCGTCCCTCCACTCTTTTGGTATTCTTAGAGAGAATCTGAGATGGATAGCACATATAAAAATAGCTCACACCTGAAGGGTTAGATCACAAAGAGCAAACAGATCAAAAGCAGGATGTGGCTCTGCATTTTATAACGTCTAAAGAGAGAAAGGTTTCTTGGTTCATTAACTATACATCACTCATTGCTTCCAAATATTATATGTGTGCGACATCGTCTTTGTCCTTGAAAAAAACAGCTGCAATTTGACTAAATCTGTCATCGATGTTGCTAAATGACAAGCGAGAAAATTACACAGTTGATGTAACTATGTAGCACAACTCTCCTTAAAGTAATCATCTTTACAGAATAACAGTGCAACTGTTATCTTTATACAGAAGGTAGAATCTTAGGACAGAGGGACAAGACCTCATATGTCAGAATTTACCCACCCACCTCTCCCCTCTGGCTTTTAGGCAGTAATGTGATTCAAATAATCATGATTTAGGGTGTTAGAGTTGGAAGACACTTTGGAGATATCTACTCCGACCACCTCATTTTAAAAATTAGTAAACTGAGGAAGCCAAGGAATGGTGGTAAGGAAAAGAATCAGGCTTGATTGATTTTGTAAGTGACTGTTACTCACTGTTATCTTGTTGTAAACCTGCTATTTAAGAACTTTGTTGATAACAGAGACTCCCTTTCATACTAATCCTTAGAAAAAATTTATAGTGAGAAAAATTATTGTTTAGCTACCAGGTATAAGTTATCTTGGCCACAGGAAAATGAACTCGGTGATATTTCTACTGCTAGAATACTGACCCTCATCTATAACATAATATATTATTTAATATTCTATGAATTAAATAATCTCATTTACCACATAAAACAAGCATGGAAACAAACCAGGATCTACAAGCACAGAATGTGAAAATACTTACAGAGAGATATACTGGAAAGCTGGCAGAGGACTTAACCAGAGCCAATCCTAACGGAAACCTAAAAATATAATAGATTTCTTTAACAAATATTGTTGCATTTTAATTGTATTTTTACATAGGCAATGTGTGTGTGTGTTGTGTGTATGTGCATGTGTTGAGTCCCTGACTTTATCAATTTAGGCAAATGCTTTTTTTCTCTTTACCGTGTATTATGACTATGGATATAGTTAGTTCACAGCATGAAGTAAACAATTAGTCAATTATTTTTGACTTCTCAAATATATTAACTAGATATTTAGGAAATTCTGATTAGTATTATTTATAAAACACATATTAATAGATGGCAATTATATTTGCAAAAATATGCTGAGTACAGTTCCTGACACAAGGTAGGAAGACAATAAATGCTTACTGAATTGAAATATTTATATCAGTAAATGCCCAACATGTTGCCAAGAGAGGTAAGAAAGCTTATCCCTGGGACTCTTGAGAGCAAGAAAAATTCCTCAAACTTTTATATTCTTCATGCCCACACTGCTCAAAGATACAAGTGGGAGGAAAATTATTGCGAAGTCTTCATTTTTCTTCCTGTACATGCTGGGAAACCAATATAGCTACAACTGCGAACGTAAGTGTTCCACGCGCTGCCATGTTTTCTTCTCAGTAAATTTTGAGGAAGACTGTTGAAATAATCATTGCATGGCCAGAATAGCTTGTAATGTTTTGTTGCCCTCCTGACAGAGTTGAATACATTGTGGTCCATAAAGGAAAATAAGTGGATGCTTTTTATGAAAAACATTTTACATGTTTCAAAAAATGAAAAACTTTGAGTACAAACCCTTTGATAAGCTGGATAGTTCATATATTTAAAAGATGATGGGAAAATAATGTCCCCAGGGAATGCTGACTTGGTATGTCTCTGACGGGACCCTGACCACCATGTTATCAGCCTTGTTCTGGATCACCATTATTGATGTGATATGCTGTACCTGGAAGAGTGGAATTGGCTTTTATTTATTATTGAATCTTATAAAAATGAAGCAGAAAGTCTCTAGCTCTGTCAGAATGATAAGCTGGGTGGGGGTCCATCAGTTCAGACCACATGCATTCCTTGAAAATAAAATAGTAAAATAAAATATTCAATTTGATTCAATTAACTAAGTCAAGTAAATCTGATTATACCTAAAAGACATGTTTTTGAAGTTCTAATTTATTTTATTAATTCTATTAAATAATATCAATGCCAATATGTTCACATTAGCCTAATGAATTCTTTAGTAGACAGGAGTCCAACTTTTTTAAATGATAACACACCAAATGTGCAGCCTCCCATCCCAAATCTGTGCATACACTCTATTCAAAAGGAATTGCTTTTTGGAAGAATAATAATGATCGGATATTACATGCTGAAAATAGAAGAGTTTATGTTGAATTCACCTGAACTCTATTCTCATTAAATCCCCTTTCAGTGAATCTAAGCATTTAGAGTTATATAAAGATATAGTGTGATCCAAGTGGTAATTTTAATGAAATTCCCTATTGCTCTCAAATCCTAGAAGCAGTGGTTTCTATTTAAGCATTCTCATAGCATTTATGCTTATAAAATTCTCCTATAAAATCTCCTTCCTGTTATAGCCTGACATGGTAGCTCACCTAGAAAACCTAAGTATGACATTTTAATTTTTAGGCATGTTTACATACTATCAAAATATTATTCCAAGCATTTCCTGGTTTCCAAGAAATAAATATAAAATAAAATAATATTAAATCAATGATTAGTAACAGCCATATTATATTTAGCATAGCAGAATAAGGGCAAAAAGAGAAAGAAAACAATACAACTCAGCAAATTAAGTTGTGTTCTCAATGTACATGAAAATTTTGAAGAACTAAAATAACATCATTTTATTTTATTTTCCATTGTTAATAATTACCAATTACCCAATTGGTAATTGTTGGACATTCTCATCAGCACCGTCATGGCTACTTGCCAAACAAGGCCATAGAAGAGGAGGCCACTGCTTACACTTGACATGTCCCCACATCAATAAAGTTACCATTTCTAAAGATACTTAGTGTGCAATTGCCTGTTGCTTTCCATAAATATGAAAAGCCTTAAGGAAAAAACTTTATCATTTCTGAGCAGATGCATCCAAAAATGGTGTCCTAAAATATTCTTTAAAATCCTAGACTACTAACACCTAAGAAAGGGATAAAAGAGAAGGAAAGATAATTAAGTGCATTGCACCTCCCAATGCCTATCTGCATTTAAAAAATATGGAATATAAGGACATAGTTGTACTTTTGTATATAATTAAGTAACATTGTAATCAAATCAGTAATCAGTAACTTTGTAATTAATATTAGTTTTCTAAACTGGAGATACATATAAAAAAGTTTTTTCATTTAAAATGGCTGCAAGTTTCACAAACAATATTGAGAAACTATATCACATAGAAAGACAGACACAGTCATAAGACAGTAATTTAATAAAGTACAGATTTTGTTCGAAGGATAAATTTGGTGTTGAGTATAGGATTCGTTTTGTTCTTAATTTAATTGAATCCCATTGCTGTAATGATTTTTGCAATCCTGCGTAGCATCCACAACCACTGCTCTATTTACGCACTACAGAATGAGTTGGGAATAGAATAGCAACATATCAGATCTTGTCAGTTTGTGTCACAGCTTTCGTAATCTATAAACAAGCTACTATTAGAGAGAGTGTTATGAAAGACCTTAACCATGTGCACAATGTGTACCATCTTGTTCTGAGTCTTCAGACAATAAATTCGTCTTAACTAATATTTAGATAACATCTAAAAGCTTTTTTTGCACAAGCCCCTTGAATTTTGTTTTATGTATCCAAGAAAATTTAAAAAAAAAATGAAGTGTAAAAGTTTTTTGAAAGGCATATAGACTACATATTATTATTTAAAAATAAAAAATATATCTATCTCAAAGTCTTTGTTTTTTAATACTCACATTTCATTTTCACCACTGGTGGAATTAGAGCCATACACCCCAAATATGGCCCTTATTGCAGAGGCAGAGATATTTTCAGACTCTTTGGAGCTGCCCCTGGAGAATCATTTCCCTCTGGTCCCCATTTACACTCATTCCGTTGTGTAGTGTCCTCCAATCCCACCTTCAGGGACACATTCTCTCTGGATTTTATACTTGGAAATGATTTTCTCCACCTAATTCTGTGATGAAAATACCCCTTTTTCAAAACAATGCAATTTACTTAGCCAATTTCCTTTTCTTAGCATCAGAATACTCTTGAAATAATAGACTTCCACTTTGCAAAGAGGTCCCATACTCTCCTAAAAGTCAGGGAGCAGAGTTTCATGGGAAACTTGCAGGAAAACTTAGTTACACCCAAATCCTCTGGGAACAGGTGAGCTGCAGTTTTTACAGGAAAATGCAGAGGTTAGATATGTTGTATTAAGGTGAGTTTTTTGCCCGGGGTGGAGGGGGGTGGGAGGCGGGGACGGGGCAGATAGCTAATGTTCACTGAGCCTGGGTTTTGTAAAAACATATTTATTCGACATGTATCAAGTGCCAACTATGCAGGGGCTCACCCTACACACAAACTAAAGAATCATTTTTGTTGAACTTTAACATTTAAGTACTTATAGATATAATTAGTTGAATTATCTTTGTACTAATGATTCTTTGATGATAGAGATAATTTTCTCTAACTTACTGGGTTTCTGTTTACACTGTGCAATGTCACTGACCAGCTTTTGAAATAACAGATTATTTGTTCTACGGCGGTGAGTGCCCTAACCCCTGACCTAGAGTCAGGAGACCAGCAACTTATCTCTGGCACTATCACCTACTATCCAAGTGAAACTTGCTTGTCAATTCACTATGCAAGCCTTGGCTTCTAATATTCAAATAATAACCATATTTCTGTCCTGTGTAAAAATACTAAAAGTATTTTTATATTTATGATTTTATTTAATTTTCACATCTAACCTGGAAGAAGGCCTTATTATTATTATGCAAATTTTATAGATGAAGAAACTGAATTTCAATAACTATAAGAATTTTCTAAAGTTTCTGAGGCTGAACTCCAGCCTCTTTCTACTATACTCTATTCCCTTCATGAATAAATTCTATGTTTATGGAGCTTTAATTTAAATGAATTAAAAAGAAAGAGTTAAGTGTTTATTTACATATCTAATTTAGTTTTAGTAACTCATATATTTAAAAAGTCCTCCTAAATATAGGTTAATGTGAATAGCTACTTATAAACTCAAAGAATAGAAGGCAAAAATAAATATAATCACAACTTTGAAGGGCTTAAAATCAAGCAGATGAGCTCAATATAAGAACCCAAATATGAGTGACAAAAACATATATATAAAGCAACCTTAAGCTGGGTAATGCTGATAAGAAGAAAACATATAAACACTTGGGTAAAACACACCAGTGTTTATCATTGCAAAATGTATAGGGACAAGGACAGAAAGGACTTACATGATTATAGTTAGGCCTAAACAAGAAAACTTAACACTGAGAGGAAAAACTATGTATTGCATTATCATATGTCACATAGAATTAGACACTGTAGGAAAACGAACTGTGAGTTTGAGAAAGAATAAGCACGGATGTTATTTATTCCAGGAGATGGAACACCAGAATGAAAAACATTTTCATACTGGGTCAGGCAAGGTGATCCTGTAATTTTCAACATCGGCATAATTCCCCTGCTCTCAATATGAGAGCATTCTCTCCTCACACATGCACCTGCTATTTTCATAATATCTTTTCAACCCAAAGTACAGCAAATAATATATTTAATAATGTTACATAGTCCCATCTGAATACCAACCTCCTGCTGAGAACACCATGAGGGCAATCGGAGAGTTGTCACCCACAGCCTAAGCACTCACCCTCACGTGTGCTGTGTTCTGTGGATATTTTCCTAATAGCGTTGACATTCTTCTCAGGGACAATGACAATGGCTATTTCTCTATATTTTGTTTAGCTATCCCCCGAGCCAATGGAATTTCTTCTAAAAAGTAACTTATACAAACTATTTAGAGATAGAAATATTAAGTTAAATATATTAATTCATAAAATACATAATGAATAGGGGATGCAGGCCTGGAGAATTCATTTTAATTTAGCAAATGTAATAAGTTTCACAATCTCTCTTACAAACATTCTTAGACATTTTGACAATTTTTAGGCTCTAAGGATTTAGCTATTTAATATTCTTCACTTACTGAAGTAAAACAGAGGCAATTTTTTTCTGAAGGTAATTTTCACATTTCATTAAGGGGAAAAGTTTTCTTCTTATCAGTGTTCATATTTTACTACCTGCGGCTAATTTTTAAAAAATAGCAGTAAGTAAAAATGGCATCTATTCAATCAATGCCCAATCCAGCATCTGAAATATGTACACTATGGGTTCAACAGAAAAGTCTAAATAAAAGAAAATATTTAAAGGACACAAATTATAGCAATCCTCAATATCCCAATTATACCTATGGCTCTATAGTTAGCTAGGCCTTCTTCGTGTGCATTAAGTGAACTTTACAAGATTATACAGCAACATCCCCTGGATTAGGCAATGCAGAGGCAAAACAACCAGCCATCCCAGTCCTCCCATGTACATTCAATTATTTCACTATATGGAAGCTCGTTGTTTTGCACTATTTATTATTAGTCAAGAGGAATGTAATGTTTCATTAGTTAGTTTCCTCAAAATAGAGCACTGCTCAGTATGGTAACAAAAAATGGTCTTCATATCAGGGATGATCATCAAAAATAATTAGCATCTACAGCAGGGCCACTGACCGATCAGGAGAGACCCTGCCATGAACCATGCCTGTGTGAACCGGCTGAATGCCAACCCTGCCCTAGACATTCCAGAGAGTCAGGACAGAGCGTCAGTGGCTAGACACTGAAAATATTCAGCAAGTTGCCATCGTGATGACAGATTGATCAGACACATCTAATTTTATTCCCTCCTACAACCCCACTAAAATACAGTATGGGAACTTTTTTTTAAAAAAAACAAAAAAAAATTTACCAAGAGCAGAGGAAACAGAAGAGGAGATAGCAATAACATTTGGAAGCTGGGAAACAGATGGATAAGTGCTACCTAACATAGGATGCCCAAGAAAGCCAACTCCCTCACAGCACTGATGAGGGCAGAGAACCAACTCAATTTGTTGTATAGAATCCTCAAAAAATACAGCAATAGGTAGCAGCAGTCACCTGTGATAGAGGGGTTGAAGAAGAAAGATCAGCAAAAGAAAGATTAGCCAAAAGCTGTAAAATGCAGTGATTCCTTCCTCTACTCCAAAACAGTAGGTGTCTGTCTCTCCCATACATCAGTACAATAAAGGAGGTATAATCATGGAAGGGTCTCTTGACTGAGGATTGCCAAGCACAGCTGAGGGCAGAAGAAATACTGTGAAAGAATGAGGATTAACAAACCTATCTACCTACCTACCTATAATGAATGTGGAAACCTACCCCCTAGCCCTAGCCTGCGTTTCCTTCATGGCTCCCAGAGTTCTTGCAGCCAGGGAGTTATTCTTAGGCGACATGTTGGAAGAGTCTTCTTTCAGAATCTGCCTAGTTTAAGAGGAAACAAAGACAATTAAAGGGGGCATGAGATATACCTTCTGATCTATGACATTTCAGCATTTCTCCCTTTGTGTACACTGTTGGACTATACATCTATTGCAATTTTTATTGTTATGGTTTCTTTCTAATTTGGTTTTAAGGTCTCTCTCTCTCAAGAATGGTCAGAAGCCAAGATAGGCAATCTCTAGAAGATGCCTGACCAGGGGAAATTAGGTTCTGTGTCTGTGTCAGGTAAGACACAATGAGAGTTGAAACCCAAATGCACAAAGTAGAAGTAATTTATTACTCACAGGGCCCAGAGTGGTTAGAGGTACCAACAGGAGGGAAACAGGAAGTCCAGGGATGTCAGGGATCCCAACCAGTGCAGGCAGTAAAAGAGAGAACAGGCCTTTATTAAAGTCCATGGGCATTATCCTTTAGGCTTTTCCTTGGGGGTTGTAGATTGGCTAGTTTGTTTGTTTGTTTGTTTGTTTGTTTTTTGAGAGAGGATCTCTTTATGTTGCTCATGCTGACCTTAAAATCTTGACCCCATGAGATCCTCCCAACTCAGTCTTCCAAGTAGCTGGGACTACAGGGACACTGTGCCCTGCTAAGGATTGGCTGGTGTAAAGAAAAGACTCACAAAGGAGGGAACTTATTTACATGGGTCTGGTTTGAGCGTTATGTTTTATCGTGGTTAGCAACTGTGGATGTGTTGGATTTACAGTCAAGGAGATGAGAAACAAGCAGGCTCTATCACGAACAAACACAGGGGGAGGGGAGGTCTCAGCTAGGTCAAAGGTGATGGGTACTACTGGGTTTCAAACAACTTATATCAAGCCTAAATATGGATACCAAGACAACCACTGTATTAAGCAAAATTATGACAACATTCCTGCCCCGTAATGTTAGCAATGGTCCCGTAATTAGCTTTGGCCAATGAGCAAGTGAGCAGAAATGACACATGTCCCTTCCAGAGGGAATTTCTTAATTGCCAGTTTGTCTTTCCACCCCTGTCTCCCACTGCTCTGGTGATCATGAAAGCACATGTTGAGAGGGAGGTAAGATGCCAAGTTGCAATACAGAGTAGGGGCCGTTGCTAATATTTTAGAGGCATTTGTTTTTCTAGCCTGACCTACCCTACTGGCTAATAAATACAGGTTCCCCAATAAATCTACAGGTCAGATCACACTTGTCTAACTATTGTTGAGCTTCAGTCACACACCCTGATTTCCAACCAGGTTTTCAGTTTCCACTCTTAAATATTAGCATATAGTCTGAATCAGAGATCCCCACTTATCTAAGTGTGTATCATGAAAAAAAAGTCATATCCACAAGCAGAAAAAAAAAAAACCTTGTATTAAACAGGACTCTGCAGAGAGAAGAAAACTTTAAAAATATAGTTGTTTCCCTCTTATCTACAGTTTTGGTTTCAGTGTTTTCATTTACTCACAGTCAACCAAAATCTAAAAAGAGGTGACTGCAGTATAAGATATTTTGAGAGAGACTATATTCACATAACTTTTATTACAGTATATTAGAATAATTGTTGTTTATCATTATTGTTGTTCCTTCACTGTGCCTATTTTATAAATTAAACTTTATCATATTTATGTATGTCTAGGAAAAAACAACATATATAGGGTTCAATACTATCTGTGGTTTCAGACATTCCCAGGGGGTCTTGGAATGTATCCCCCATGGATAAGGAGGGACTTCTATACTTCCATTAGCATCTTAATAAACCCTAGAAGATTTAAACAAACTAGAACAAGAATAAAAGTTCCATTTAGAGGGGAAAAAAGTCTAATAAACTTAAAATCCATGACAAAGTCAACAAAAAGACTTAAGAATTAAGTTTAGGAAATCTCCCAGGAAGCAGAGTAAAATGATAGAAACTAGAAAAAGAAATCAGAGAATCTGTCTAGGAAATCTGTTGTTCAAATAATGGGAATTCTAGACACAACAGAGAAAATAAAAGAATTCAAGAACAGTTACCCAAATAGATAGATATGTACGCGTTTCTAGATGGAAAGGTCCCACCGAGTGCCCAGCAGGGCAGATTGAATAGACCCACATCAAGTGACATCCTGATAAAATCTCAGAACTCAATGTAAGAGGCACTGTATATACTTGGGCCTTCTCACTCATAAACTTGATACATTCCTCCATTTATTTAGGTCTTCTTTTATGACCTTAGATGAGGTTGCTGTAGGGAGCATCATTCTCCTTTAGTTCTGACTTTTAATTTTATTGTCGGTGGTAAGGAATCCGTATTTCTTGTGTTAAAATTGTTTCTAATATTTACTTTATGTCTTCATATGTGATCTCCTTTGTAAATCCCTTATGTGTGCTTTAAAAGAGTGTTTATGTGCTGTATTCACTGGTCATTAACTATAGTGATGATATCTATGAATATACGTATACATACAGACACACATATCTATATATAAAATAAAGCTTGTATTTATTTGGAGCTAGTGCAATACCATTCCTTTTATCTTCTTTTGAAGTTAGAAACAATTAAAATATAAGTACAAGTGTTAGATGAAAATAAAAATATAGCTATTTTATTGTTGAAAGCTGGACTTGGGAATGTGCTTTCATATGATGCCTAATAGTTCAACTAAGGATTACCAACATGTCATAAGCATAGCTGAAAAAATTACAAGTTTTCCCGACAGGCGCAAAGTTTGCCTCGGTTACTACATGGTAAAGCGCAGGGAAGAATGCACTTTCGCTCTAGGCAGGCAAATCCAAAAGATGATGAGAAATCCAAAAGCTCAGCTTATTGGTTCTTTCTTCCAAACTTACTAACCAGAGCAATCCCTCCTCTTCCCATGTGAAAGAAGTGAACAAAAAAGTGCAAGGAAATGTGAATAGTGTTACTAGCACCCGGGTAGGAAGGCAGTGGAGTTCCCTTTTCCTCCGCCCAGTGACTCTGGCTACCAAGTCATCTATATCTTCACTAATCATCATCTGCTTCATAGATCGATTACTAACACATAGTGTTAAAACCCCCACACTGACTGTGGGAATATTTATTTTAAGAATGTGCTAAAGATCGCTTAGGCTCAGAATTGTTGTATTTATATGTTGAATTGTTTCTTTTGTTATTATGTGATGATGTCCTTTATCCATTTTAATGCTTTAAGCCCATTTTATCTTTTATTAATGTAATGACATCAGCTACATTTTGATTATTGGCGTGGAGTACATTTTTCTATGCCTCTCACTCTTCCTGCATCATAATATTTGGTGTGCTGCTAGGCTTTTTAAAAATCCAAATCAGCTGTCTCTTTCCCAATTTGATTTAATTCATTTCATTTAGAGATTATTGAAATTATTCGCATATGGTTTTAAATCTGATTTTGTACTTTCAACTTACTAGGTTTTTTTGTTTGTTTGATCCTCCTTGACTTCTATTAGATTTCATTAATCCTCTTTTCCTCAGTGGATTAGGAATATATATATTCCATATTAATTCTTTAAGTGCTTAATCTTAAATTTTTAACGTTCATTGTAATACATTTTTGTCTAGACAAAACCTAAAATTAATTGAGATTTCACACTTCTTCCCAAACCATACAAATATGTTAGAATATTTAGACAATATTTTCAAGTGTCATAATTACATCTTGATTTTCACTCCCTAAATTAATCATCATTACTGTTTTTTTCAAGCAATGCTTATATTCAGTTATTTTGATGTTTGTTATTTATTTTGATCACTATTACAATTTTCATCCTACTCATTTTGGGATCAGTTTTTTGCATTTTGAAGTCTACTCTTAATAATTCTTTTAGAATTGTTGTAGGAGTGGTAAAAACGTTGATTCTATTGAAAGTACCCTTATTTCTTCCACACAGTTTAACTCTGCATGAAATTCTTTATTGATATTTATCTTTATCATTGTGGAATAAAATATAGCATAAGGAACTGACAAAAGATCCAAATAATATTCCTTCCATGTTTAAACTTCTATTTAGCAAAAATAATCTGTTTATTATTAATTATTAGAGTGTCACCAATAATTTATTTGATACAGCATCAAATAAATGATAATGATCTTTGACTTTCTCCAGGGCTACAATATCAATAAATCATACTACTTTAAATTAAGCTTTGGTTTATGTTCAGAATCTCTCATTACTTTTTTTAATCCATGATTCCACATACTAACAATTTGGATTACTTCATTATTCTTACACTTTGTCAAAAAAGGAAGGCTAAGATTGTTATAAAACACAAAAAGCAAGCAAAAGAACTATAATTAAATCTCACACCTCTGTGCCACAAAGGATGGAAGAGGGCTGCCGTGAGGACAGTCCCGGAGATTAGCCAGACTCTCTAGAAGTCAAGTAGAAAATCAGAGATGGCCTTCAGTTACACGTGCTTGTGAGACTCTAGAGTTGCCATACATTCTCTTCAACCATACATTCACTCTACTTTGGTTATTGAGTTATATGGAAGATCCCACAGAAAACTGGAAAATAACTCAGCATTTTTAGGAGATATCCTGGACTCAAATGACCCAACATATTGAGTATAGCTATCAATCCTATTTCCTAGGAGATAGGATCTGATCTAGTTAGTTCATCACCAAAAATATGTGCAAACATTTATGCTAATCCATTTCAGATTTGTTAGATTTCCTAATGTCCAGCGAAAGTATACGTGGCTGGTGTTGGTATAAATGGCAATAATTCCATAGGGACAAGAGTAATAGTTTAGATTTAACATAACAAGATCTATCACAATTTTATTCAGAAAATACTTGTCAATTTCTTCATAATGGATCTTTTTCATTACATCCACTACTCTTCTTATTAAATGTAAAATTCTAAATTCACGTCTAATCCTAGTCTTGTATTTTACATTCTGAGTTGTCATGATACAATTTTTGCCTTTAAATTAAGAGAAACTGAGTTGGAGAAACAAATTTTTTTATTTTATAATTCTCAGCCTTGGATTAAATTCACCAATTTATTCATTCACCTAATTATTACTAAATGCTTACTAAGTCAATACGCAAATTAATGAGGAAGTCCCTACTTTCAAGGAAACATAATCACAGACCATAGACTATTAGAACTAAAATAACATTAAAGATCATGACGGTATACATATATATAAACTTTATAAAGCTGATAAAGTTTATAAGTTTATAAAGTTTATAAAGTTTATATATATAAATACTTATATATACAGCTTATAAAGTTTATATATATAAAATACTTATCAAAATATATTTTTATGTATCAATAAATATCTACTTTATAAGTATTTTTAAATAAATGAATGCACCTTAATTTTCTTAATCCAACTCCCTAATGAATACTTAATTTGCTTATAATATTTCACTAGCAATGTGTAGATTAATATTTTGTGAATAAATATGTGCACAATTTTCTTAAATATTCCCCACAGAATTCATAAAAGTGGAATTATTGAGTCTAACTAAATGCACATTTTAAACACTTTTGATATATTTTGGCAAATCTTCCCAGTGAAGGGCTGTATCTTCGCCAATACTGGTTATATCCTCCTCTCTGTACTGCTTTTGTCAGCCAGACAGTAGGTAATTGATCCCTCATTGTATGTAAGATTGTATTTATTTGTTTTCCAGTAAGGAAATCTTTCAATTTTTTTCTTACAATTAATTTCTCATGTAAATATATTTCTACAGGAATATTTGTGGTTTCATATGAGTTATAAGAACTCTTTTTATGTTAAAGACATTATCCTTTTGCTGCAAACTGCAGTGCAATATTTTCTCAACTTTGCTGTATGTCCCCTTTACGGTGTTTGTGTTGTACAGAAGGTTCTTTTTTTAATGAAGTCAAATTAGTAATTTTTTCTTTATAGATTCTGCCTTAAAATCTATAAGATTTTCCTGCACCTATATAAAGATAAAAATATCAACCTCTATATTTTATTTATTTCCTCATTAGTTATACTTACTTCTTGGTCCTACACACATTTACTTTAGAGAATGCTGTGGGATAAAGTCTAGCCTATTGTTTAAATAGTAACTTAGTCACTTAGCCAGTAAGATATTTTGACTAACTCTCTTCCCTCACTGAAAAAGCTCCCATTTTAAAGTTCTATAAAATGGGGGACAGAGTTGAAGTCATGCAGCCAGACTGTGGCAAAGTTAGAATTTGATTTCAAGTTCAGTGCTTTGAATGTGTGGCAGCAAACAGCACAACGCTGGAATCAATGAAAACCACATTTGAATGGGACACAACTGGAATTCGGCCACAGCTATGCCATCTTGAGTAAATGACTTCTTGTGCACCTGTTCCTAATCTTTAGGATGAGGAAAAATATTTCCACCAAACTCATCCATTGTGAGAATGAGAGTCACTGTTCAATTTATCTCTTCAACAATATTCATTAAAAGCATTCTATGTAATAGACATTTTTTGAGTTGACATGACTATAGCTACCTTGAAAACAAATCATTTCTAGAAATAAATTATTTTGATTTCATGATTATCCTAGTGTTGAATTCAAATAATGCTGCACAGCCCTGCTCCCAACATTTAAATCTGCCCTATACCTTCATTGGAATGGTGAAAAAGATACATCGTGGTTTTTTGTTTCATGTCTGGACTCATCTAACTACGAAGAAAAAGCCTGGAAGTGCACGCTAGTACCCAATCTCTAGCACAGTACCTGATACACAGCTAGTAGTGAATGGATTTTGTAAATGAGTGAGCAAATTAACAGTGAATAGATTCTTGCCCGTGCAATTTTCTTTATTGAAAATGGAGAGAACAAATTATCTGTAAATACAGTTGTCTTTGCTTAGTGAAACTAAGAGAATTGTAAAAATATGTAGATAGATGAAAAAGAGGTAGAGAATAATGCGCATACTCCCTTGCCTCATGGAAAAGGTCAATATATCCACAACAAAAAGAAGTTGTAATTCTTTCAGATTCAGCAAGCCATTCTGATTCATCACCATTTATTCAGCCATATGTATTCTTCTACCTCTGAATACTTCCAGTTGCTTGATGTATACCCAAGAGTAGCACATAATCAGCCATCCCAGATGTCAAGGAAGAAGAAAAAAATATCTTCTAATGCACTTTATGGGTAACATAATTGATCTTCTTTGTTCTCAACCGAAACATTGATTCGTTGATGCCCAGAACATGTTTGGAATCAGTGCAGCAAGTGATCAGAACACAAACTGGGTCCAGAGTTCTGGATTTGACGCCTGGCTCCACTGCTCCAGTGTTACTTAACCTCCCAGCACCTCAGTTTCCTCATCTATAAAAGCAGGCATAATAACAGTGCCTACTTTGTGGGGTTGTAGTAAAAATTAAATGAGTTAATATTTATGAAGTACTTGGAATAGTACCTGATACCATAGCACTGTAGATGTTGCCAAATAAATGAATGTACTTCACCACTTCCTCAGCAGAGCTTTCTCTTAACCGAGTTACATCCCTTTTACATGCTTCATAGCACCAATCATTTGGCATGGACCCAAGTTTTTTTTTTATTTTTTTGGGTTTTTTTTTTGAGACAAAGTCTCACTTTGTTGCCCTGGCTAGAGTGAGTGCCGTGGTGTCAGCCTAGCTCACAGCAACCTCAAACTCCTGGGCTCAAGCGATCCTCCTGCCTCAGCCTCCCGAGTAGCTGAGACTACAGGCATGTGCCACCATGCTCGGCTAATTTTTTCTGTGTGTGTATATATATATATATATATATATTTTTTTTTTTTTTAGTTGTCCAGATCATTTCTTTCTATTTTTTGGTAGAGACAGGATCTCGCTCTTGCTCAGGCTGATCTCGAACTCCTGACCTTGAGCAATCCACCCACCTCGGCCTCCCAGAGTGCTAGGATTACAGGCGTGAGCCACGACGCCCGGCCCCCAAGTTTTAATATTAGAGTTTTTTAGTAACACAACTGCCTGTCTTCCCCCACCAGACCATAAGCCATCAAAGGCAGAAATATAAATGTATTGGCACCTTTGTGTGTTGCTATTATGCATATAAAAGATTATTCAAAAATTACTTTGTGTTCATTTAATGTATTAATGTAATAAATTCCCAAATGATTTTTTTTTCTTTTATAGGTCTTCAGTTAAGCCTTGGTGTAATTTATAAGCTTAGTTAATTAAATGCTTTTATGAAAACAGTCATTGCATCAAATAATCATAGAACTAGCCTTTTTGGCATGCTAATTTTTTTTACGGATGTCAAGGCCAGGTTGTGATTTGATCCATAACTGCAACCATGATTGCAGGCTCATGGTAGGATCTTGAATTCTTTGTATATATTACTCAAGGGCCATGATCCTTAGAAATTGTTATATTTATTAGTTATAGCTCCACTTTGGATGTTAAAACGGCATCTGATTGAAGGCTGTCTACCCCTCCTGGCATTGTCCGACGTGCGGACATAACATTTAACATCTTTCCACTTACATATTTTCACTCACTATGGTATCCCCTGAACCTAAACCAGTGTCTGACTCATGAATGAAACAATGGATGAAGGATGAATGAAATACCTGCTCAGACAGGCATAAGAAAAAGTTATTCGTGGATCCAATCCAGACACCAATACACAAATCTTAAGAAAGGAAAAATAAATCCTTAAAACTCAAATTTATGTAGTTATCTTGGAAATAAAGGTATTTTTTAATTGCCTAGAGTCCTCATAGTTTCTTGTTATGTCCTCATAGCTTTAGCTTAACAAGAGGTATAAAACCATGACTAAAATATTCACACTCCACTCAAGTCCCTATAAAAAAAAAATGGATCACTAGTTTATTCATCTTGCCTAATGACACAGAAGGGCAAAACAAGTACCCAAACAATGAATAATAATGCAGGAGCTCAGACTCTAAAATCAATATGTCAGATCAGTAGAGCTTTGCTTCGTTTTAATGTTCTCATCCTGAATGCAGTAGAGCTTTACCTTCTGAATTATATATATGTATTGACCTAATTACATAAATATTGACTTTTCCTTATATGAAGCTTATTTTTTCAGTCTCACTGTAATTACGACGTCAATATTTGTGGCCGTAGTAACACTGAATTTAAATCTGTTAATTGTGACTGATAGCGGTGTGCCATGAGATAATTCAGACAGTCACGTGGTCTCAGAACACTGGTGGCACTAGATAATAAGTGATAAATCACTAATTGCCTAAGTATATCATACTAAGGTAAACTTCTTTAAGAAGCAATCATTTCATCCCAATTAATTTAGAGGCTGTTCTTTCTTCAGTTTGTCAGGTTTCATAGCACGCAGAAGTCATAACCAGGATATGACTGGAACTTGGTCTATGACTTTGCCTTTTTTTTAATCAAACACTTTATCCCTAACTTCAATCTCCAGTCCACCCTTTTAACAAGTTCTTTGACATATTGACAGATGTCTACACCCTTTTCTCCACAGTTGTGTGCATATGTAAAAGATATAATTTAACATTTGTTACAATTGTTCTTTGATACGTTTCCAATTAAAATCCTATGCCTGATCTCACTTATATTTGAAATCTAAGACAGCTGAACTCTTAAAAAATAAAGAATAGAATGGTGGCTGCCAGGGGCTGGGGGTGAGGAAGAGTGAGGGGAGGATGATCAAAGGGTACAAAATTTCAGTTGAACAGAGGGAATAAGTTTTTGAAATTATTGCACAGCATGTTGGCTTTAGTGAATAATAATGTATTGTGTATTTCAAAATTGCTAAGAAAGTAAATTTCAAATGTTCTTATCTCAAAAAATTAGTATGTAAGGTGATGTTTCCATCTATCCATGTTAACTAGCTTGATTTAATCATTCCTCCTTGTACATGTATATTAAAATATTACATTGTATCCCATAAATAAATATGATTATAATTTTCCAATTAAAAATAAAAAATACATTTCAAAAAGACCCTATGCTTGCTTTATTCTAATGCAAAATATGATCTGTGGAAATTCTACATTTAAAAAATATTCTATTAAATTATTTCCTCTTCTCTGGTTTTATTTTCATGATAAGAGTTTTCACAGTTACTGCATTCGCTACATCTCTGAGACAAGCAATTATGCAATACCTCAGGATATTTTAATTAATTAAATCTATTTACTTACTTACCAGTCAATGACAGAGAAATATTCCAAAAGCTTTAAAAAGCTAGAAAGCTTTTCACTTTGTTCTTATAATAATCCTGACGATTCCTGCACAAAGGCCTGAACTCTCCTATTTAAGTAGGGCAGGAATACCTGCGTCACATTAATCATTTAGAGTTAGGCGAACACAGAGAATGCTACCAAAAAAAACAATGGCGTCCACACTTTGGGTTTAAGAGCTGTGCTGGTGTACGATGGCTAGATGGCCATGCATCATTCTGTGCTTTCTTATTTGCCTCTGCAGGGATGCCGGATGATATGAACTTCAGTGATGTAAAGCGAATCCATCAAACAGACAGAGGCAGAACTTTAGACACAACTGGAGCAGGATGTGCAGCAGCGACTGAGTCTATGACATTCACTATGATGGGTGTGGCGATGTTACTTCCTTGGCTTTGGTAACTGAACTCTCTGTCCTGATACAACTTACTGGAGTCTTGATTTCTCCGCTCTCTTCATATGCCTGGAATAAGAGATCATTTTTGAATGTAACAATCATATTTATGAAAAGGTGTGTCACACTAACATTTTAGAAGCCAAGTTGGAATGTTCTTAAAGTCCCTAAAAATCAACATTTAAATGATAGACTCTTTTAAAATATGGCTTCTTTGACTCTAACTTAAACCTTTTTAAATTCTAATATATTAAATCTTAAAATGTGAAGAGCACAGAAGTGACTTTGAATAGGAAGAATTCAGTGTTATCTATAATTTTATTTTTCTCAATTCCAGGCCTCTGCCTTTCCAAATTCAAAATGTTTTCATTTGAAGGTGTATTTGCTGAACAATGAAAACAGAACATAGTATTTCTTAAAGTACTGGAATTAGAATTTCATTAAATGAATCAAAATGCACAATGGCAAGTAATATGCATGCATTTTCAAGAGACTTCCATTTTCGCAAGCTGTAGAAGGAAATTACTCAAAGTCTGTAAGTTATACGATAGATTTCTGAGGAGCATTTCACACAATTTCACTGAAGGAGCCTGATAATTTTCATCCACTATAATTTAGCCACTGATAAACCTTAAAGCTACTGAGTATTTTAGTAGCACCTGATTTGTATTCCATTATATTGAGAATGCATCTTTGGTATTGTGGCTGTGTCCTCTCCTCTCTCTTTGCCTAATAGATGTAGCTATGTTCAAAGCATACACTTGCTCTAGAAATATCTCCAATAAAGCTATTAATTGTTTGGTGGAAAATTTAAAGAATATTGGTCATTTTTTTCTGGCAAAAATGATATATTCATCCATTTTAAAAATATTATTTGCTACTTCTTTTTAAAGCCTGAGGTTGAACAAACAATTGGGTATCTATGCATTTCTAAGGTTCTCATAAATATCTTCAGACATGTAATAGTATAGAAAATTTGGCATGCAATACTTCAGCTCTTTTCCTATTTGCACATTAGCAGAGCTAACCCACAGTCCCTGATTTTCCTGTTGTGATAACTTGCCTCAGTAGACACTGATAGGAGATGTCTACAGCTGTGTTTAAGGAGGAAAAGATAAGTCAGCTTTTATTAATCAGTATCACATCCAGTCCATAACCAGAATCTATAATTAATATAAGTCATAGGATAAGAAAAAGAACTGCTGAATCCCTAAAATCAAAAAAAATCTAAAGGGTTTGAAATGACTTCTGACATAGAGTTAACTCGAACTCACTGAACAGCAAATATTAGTGAGGTAAAAATCAATTTTTCCATATCAGGAAACAATATATCATCAAACCTTGTTCTCTCTTAAGTTCTCAATTAACCAAATCATCTGAGGATGGTCGATTTAATCACAATATTTTTAAACTACCCAATCAGATTTTACTGTCTGTCCAAACATGCCTCAAAACTAGAAGTGTTGTTCTGCTTGCCAATTCTGGATGTCATTTTCCTAGGTTTCCATTCCATACCTTCATATTTATTCCCTGGTCCGGTTAATAACTCTTTTTTACTCACTTAACACACGCCATGAATTACAAATTTAAAGCTATTTTGTAAGATTTTGACTCCAACATTAGCTATTTGTTTAAATCAGTCTCAGGAAAAAGTAACACCAAGTCACCCATTTGCTACACTCCAGCTCAAGTCATGGTTGGTTTGCAAGGACAAAATTTCTGACCCACCTTTAGAGGAATTTAATTTGAAAAACAAACAAACTGAAGAGTATGGTTTAGCAATCTTAAATGTTTCTAGATAAAATTTGTTGAAAAAAGATCACTTCAGATATGGCAAGAAATGGATAAAAGCAGAGTAGTAAAGTCAACAGAATAAATGAATATTTTTTATCAACTAAGTATTGTATGCTCAAATAGGTGTTGCCTACCTTGAGGGAGGCACTTTGGAGACTATATAGTTCATAATGATGCTGCTACGGTTCAAAACACTGGGAGGTTTTCAGAATTTCTTGAAGAGCCTGAGGCAAAATTTTTTAATATTTTCAAAGAGTATATTTATCCTTTAATACTCTACTCTGTGACATTTCATATTTGTATAGCTTTTTATGATTTATAAAGCTCTTTCAAATGAGATAGAGTATCCCACTGGAACTTCTTCGCCCCTCAAGGATGGGCTAGATTTTAGTCAAATAAAAATAACGATACTGATTTTTTAAATATGGCTTAGAATTTGCTTCTGGAGAATTTTGCATCAGTAAGGCCTAAGAAGGTTTTGTGCAATGGTAAAATTGTTAGAATATCTTTCTACTTTCAAGATAACTTAATGCATAACATCAAAGTGAATGTATATGTTTGAAAATATCACTCACATCTTTATAGTCACATTTTATGCCAGAGTAATTTAAACAAAGCCATTTTCTTGAACCCTTGAGTTATTTTTATCTTAATACAAGTTTAAGTAGTCATAAAACATAGTCCAGGGTTTTGCACATATTGGGGAAGGATCAGTTAAGAATCAGAGGTAACATTTACTCGGTCCTCCCTCTGTAAAGATACCATGATAAATACCTGTAAGCACAATCTTGTTTAATCTCCCCAGTAACATTATTACTTTCATTTTATCAATAAGGAAACTGAGATTTAGAAATATGGAATCAACTAATCATAACAGAATCACATGGATCAGTATAATGACTATAAATAAACTGCATACATTCTTGGTTCAAAGACATGGTAGTTTTGGAATAAAAGTGAAGAATCACAGGTTAAGCATAAAAATCATTAAGAGGTTATTTAAGACTCCAAACTAGGATTTAAAACACAAATACAATTGACTGTGTAATTATAATTGTATGATTATCAAACTGCACATTAGTGTAAAAATATAATAAAAAGGAGAAATGTAAACATGGACTTTTTTAGTACCAGTCATTACCTTCTCACATTTTCAAATCCCACCTAAACTCATCAGCCCCCAAAATAAATCAGCTACAAAAAATGACTAAGAAAATACAACTTTGATTACTATCATGGAATTGTGAAGTTTCTTTTTATTTTCTGTGCAGCTGAAGTGTATAAAACATTTCTTCAGCCATAAGATATAGGATGGCATTAAAACAATGGAAGGAAAGGTGGAAGGAAGGAACAAAAGAAAGTAAAGAATGAAGGGAAGAAAAAGGGATGTGGCAGAATATTTTTAAAAACCCTAGATTTGCCTTTTTATCCTCTACTTATTCAGGAACAGCTTATCAATGAAATAATGCCTGCAACGTTTTCTTCTCATTAATAGACAGAAGTTAATAAGCTATTTCCTCCAAAACACTCAGATTTTCTGAAGTGCTCAATAATGATCCTTTGAAAAGGACTCAATTAGTTTATTGCTAATTGTTTTCAATCACTTAAAATATTGTTTCTATAGTCAGAATCCTTCAGGTACAATAAAAATAGTTTCTTCTTGAGTGAATATATTCAACCAAGATTTCTGATATTCTATGAGAAATTCACTGAGCAGGCTATAATATCAGTATTTCCTTAGGTTGCAGACTTTGATATCATATACAATTACATGGTTGTATGAAAATTCAGAAATAATAATTCTTAATGTTATTAGATATGATTTTGGGCATATCAAATTTTTCTTTAAATGCAGATTGTTATATATAAGTCATTTCTGATTAAAATATAGATGAAACATATTTCTCAGGTTGAAAATCTGCTTTCTTTGCCTTTGTTCAAATTACACAGTGGCTGAATGACTGTTATATTATCATTATTTTGTGAATGGAGAGATGATCAAATGTAGTTCTTAAACTACCCTCTCTCCTTTCATGTGAAGAATAAACTAAACAATTTCATCACAATATATTTTCCATTTTCATAGTAGCAACAATAACTTATTTGGAAGACAGTGGATGGGGTGATTGTGGATAAATTTGCAAATATCTGATTCAAGAGTCTCTCACTTTCTTGCACTTGGCAATTGTTACATTGGAATCACCTTCACCAAAAAGTATGTGAGAAGATCAGGCCTCCTACCTTCCCCATAAAATTTTACTTTGACTACATTAAAGACCAGAGTGAAAGAGAAGGGGATACAGGAATTTGAAACACCACAGAATTAAAAACAGAACTGTGAATATTTAAGGATCAAAACTGATTGGACACAAAGGCATGGGATTGACTCAGAGGAATGACTCCAGTAATGTGGTAAGGAAAATCCTGCTTTTATGAGTTGTGATACCCACCTTTGAAAAACATTGGGCTAGGGCCAGGCGCGGTGGCTCACGCCTGTAATCCTAGCTCTCTGGGAGGCCGAGGCGGGCGGATAGTTTGAGCTCAGGAGTTCTAAACCAGCCTGAGCAAGAGCGAGACCCCATCTCTACTAAAAATAGAAAGAAATTAATTGGACAACTAAAAATATATAGAAAAAATTAGCCGGGCATGGTGGCGCATGCCTGTAGTCCCAGCTACTCGGGAGGCTGAGGCAGGAGGGTCGCTTGAGCCCAGGAGCTTGAGGTTGCTGTGAGCTAGGATGACGCCACGGCACTCACTCTAGCCCGCGCAACACAGTGAGACTCTGTCTCAAAAAAAAAAAAAGAAAAGAAAAAGAAAAAGAAAAGCATTGGGCTAGAAGGTATGAAGAGTCTTAGAAGAAAAGGGAAGTCTCTGACTTTCATGAGATCACCCAGTCAAGGGCCACTGGTATAAAAGAAAAAATGTCCAGTTGCAAGACAAATGCGAGCAGTACAGTGTGTTCAAGAAAGACTGACGCCATAACGGGGGTCCGAGTTCCAGGATTCAATTAGCAAAGTCAATGTGATTTGCTCACTCATCCCAATTCCCGCTGCTCTCCCTGGTCCTTCATACACTCTCGCTCCCCACACATATTGTCGTGCTATTGTTTCCATTTTCCTTATTGTTTTCTTATCTATAAAAATTGAGGTAACTGTATCTAACTTAGAGTCACTGAGAGGTCTAGACAATGCCACACCCACTGGTCCATGATGACCCTTAATGATCCATGTTTGTTCCTCTCCTGTGGAGACTTCTGTGAAAATGCCTATGTTCCCGGGATGGGACAATATCAGAATATTTAGTTCCAGATTCTGCCTGTAAATAAGCTTTAGGTAGAGAAACACAGCATAAAGAAAGGGAATCAAGAGTGAAGAAGTAGGGTTTAGGAAGGGGAAAGAAGACAGAAGACTGGACTAAGGAATGGGCAGGGAAGACCCACTCCTGCCTGTTTCACATTTTATGTTTTGCTTAGCCTCATCCTGGCCAAAGGCTTATTCACTGAAAGCTTATTTTTAAAATATTGGAAGTTAGAGTGATCCTTCTTTTATTGAGTATAAAAAGAGGTTACCCCCGACCCAGTGTTCAAATATGCTTGGTCTTTACTATGACAGACTGTAAATCTCAACC
>CAUYSK010087148.1:0-17395 GCA_963575035.1 Avahi laniger | reverse complement strand
TAGCTCACAGCAACCTGAAACTCCTGGGCTCAAGCGATCCTTCTGCCTCAGCCTCCCGAGTAGCTGGGACTACAGGCATGCGCCACCATGCCCAGCTAATTTTTTCTGTATATTTTTAGTTGTCCAATTAATTTCTTTCTAATTTTTAGTAGAGATGAGGTCTGGCTCTTGCTCAGGCTGGTTTCGAACTCCTGAGCTCAAACAATCCGCCTGCCTCGGCCTCCCAGGGAGCTAGGATTACAGGCATGAGCCACTGCTCCCGGCCTACTTTATTTCCACTTTTAAGTATGATTTTCAAAAAATGCTAATGCCAAATGATGTTAATGGTAACAGTAAAAAATGGCCAGCATTTGTAAATAGTTCCTGTGTACTGGACATTATGCTCAGTACTTTTCATAGGTTATCTCACAGCAGCGCTGTGATATTGGTACTATTACCCTCGTTTTACAGTTGATGAGACAGTGTCATATAGGTAAATAACTTGTCCAAACTGACATAGCTAAGTAAGGGGACAATCAGGAATTTGAACAGAGGCACTATTAATCTGTATGCTCCATGTGTGGATATGCAGTGTTTTGGGTAGAGAATTGTACTGCCTTTCAAATGCTGTGACTGTTAAAAGCCATGTGTATATGCATGCCACTGTGCTGAATGCTCTATGTGACTATTTATGTGTGATCTTTCTAGGAAATTCAAATGGACAGTTGGTATTGCCTGGTTGCCGTAGAGCTTGTACAGCAAAGTGAATCTTACTAATCAATTTTACTTCTTTTTCTCCATCCCCTAGTCTTAATTTTAAAGACCCTGAAGCAGTCAGAGCTCTGACTTGTACTCTCCTGAGGGAAGATTTTGGACTTTCTATTGATATTCCATTGGAGAGACTAATTCCCACAGTTCCCTTGAGGCTCAACTATATTCATTGGGTGGAAGATCTGATTGGTCACCAGGACTCTGAAAAAAGTACTCTGCGAAGAGGAATTGACATAGGTATATAGTTTTAAATTCTTGTTTGGCTAACCATAAGTTTCGTAAGTTTTGCAAGGTGAAATTCTTTGTATACTTTTCTGCTGGATATTTGTCATTGTGTGAAATAAGCTGGCCACAGACACAGGTTGAGCATCCTTAATCCAAAAATCTGAAATCCAAAATGCTGCAAAATCTGAAGCTTTTTGAGCTCAAAAGAAATGCTCAACGGGGAGTGTTTCCCAAGGCAACTTGGAAGTGTTTCCCAGGCAGAAAAAAAAAAGAAAAAAAGAAAAGAAATGCTCAATGAAATTTTTCAGATTTCATATTTTCAGATTAGCGATGCTCACCCAGTGAGTATAATGCAAATATTCCAAAATCCAAAACACTTCTGGTCCCAAGTAAGCATTTTGGATAAGGCATCCTCAACCTGTATTACTGTTGTTATTTGCTACACCTGGGCTTTTCTGCCATTATTTTCTCTTGAAAAAGGGTTGTGAGCTCCAAACAGGGAGCAAGAGGATAGGAGAGAAATGAAAGTGAGGCTTTTGCTCACTTAGCTATTCAGATTATCACATTGATGTCTGTGTCTATTGGGCTTTATTTTTACTCTGAATTATTTGATATTAGTATAGTATCCTCTTATTGGGATTTTTCTTTTCTTTTCCTTTTTTTTTTTTGAGACAATCTTGCTCTGTCGCCTGGGCTAAAAGTACAGTGGCATCATAATAGCTCACTGCAACCTCAAACTCCTGGGCTCAAGTGATATTTCTGTCTCAGCCTCCCAAGTAGCTGGAACTACAGGCACACGCCACCACGCCCAGCTAATTTTTCTGTTTTTTGTAGAGACAGAGTCTTGCTCTTGATCAGGCTGGTGTCAAACTCCTGGCCTCAAGCTGTCCTCCCACCTCAGCCTCCCAAAGTGCTAGGATTACAGGCATGAACTACCTGGCCCAGCCTCTTACTGGGATTTGGGGTGAATGGCCATTTAATAAAAGATCATGCGGGCCTGAATACTTTTAGGGCTCTCTTTGATTATTTGTAGAGGGTGTTTAATCCAAGATTAAAGGGAGGAAAAGTCATTGAGTTAAAGAAAGTTGTTCTCTTAATTGCAAGCTTTTACAATGGAAGACTGTCCAGTTTGGTTTATTTGGTTAAGTAGAGATACAGACAGAGATGAAGCCCAGGGTATGTTTTAATTATAAATGTATGTATGTTATAGCCAATATTCTCATTTGATAGGGTTTAAAAATTTAGTCCTTTGACCTTTACTAGTATTACAGCAAAGATTGAAGTAACAGCTCTGCGACTGTATTTCTAAATATCATACTGTTAATAACAATCACAATTTCTAGATAATAGTAAATGTGTAACTTCGACATTTGCATGCATTTTCAGTGAACATTGTCAATCTTCATCTTACATGACCTTTTCAGCAGCATTTATTGACTCCTCTTCTCTCTTTGTGCATTCCCCTTTTCCATCTCATTTCTACTCACTCTTTTCAGGCCTACCTTCCTGTCCCTGACCATTAGATTTTGATAGTCTTTACTTGAGGCTCAGTCTTTAGCCCTTTTCTCATTCAGCACCCCATCCTAGGCAATTCCTTTCACTTTTATGACTTTATTTCCCACCTCTATGCAGCTAAGTCACATATTTATTATATTCCTTCAACTCAGATTACTTTTTTTGACCTCTGGTCTCACATGTAGAAGAAACTTGGGTATCTGAAAAACGTCTCAGACTTGCCATGTCCAAGACCAAACTCATACTTTCTTCCTAATCTTGGTTGTCTTTTGTTTCTTATTTCAGGGAATCTACAACAGTCCACCCTATCATCCTTGACACTTCCCTACATTCTCACTGAGAGTGTCTATCACTACTTCCTGTTGATTTTTTCTCTTAAAGATTTCTTAAGTCATCTACTTCTCTCCATCTCCACTGCTAACCATCCCAGTCCAAATCACCATTGTCTCTCACCTTGTCTGCAGGATAGATTCTCAACTAGTCTGCTTAAAAAGCTTTACAGCTGGCCAGACATCATGGCTGACTCCTGGAATCCTAACACTTTGGCAGGCCGAGGTGAGAAAATTGCTTGAGGCCAGGAGTTTGAGACTAACCTGAGCAACATAGCAAGACCCTGTCTCTACAGAAAATAGAAAAATTAGCCAGGCGTGGTGGTGCGCACCTGTACTCCCAGCTACAGGATTGCTCAAGCCCAGGTATTTGAGGTTGCAGCAAGATCTGATGATGATGCCACTGAATTCCAGTCTGGGCAACAGAGCAAGACCCTGTCTCAGAAAAAATAAAAAAAGCTTGACAGCCTATTTGGTACTAATTTGATTTTAATTATGCCCCAAACCCTCTAAAATCGCACTTGGGGATGTAGAAGGTTAATGGATTTTAGTTCTTCACAAGGGGCACTGCTTACTGAAATCATATTCATTCTAATTAGAGTTTTTTAAATAAATTCTTCCCCCAGACTCCATCAGTTTGCTCTAATTCTATGATTATATACTTTCCATTTTTATTTATCATTACAAAGAAGATTACCTATTAAAAAATGTCATTTGGCTTTCTAAGGGGATTCTGTTCTGTCCTATAAAGGATTAGTAAAGAATCTTGTTGCATGCTATTAGAAGGGCAAGTCTTTGGTCTTGAGAATTGAGAAACTTTTTTTGGCAAAGGACAGGTCTTTTACCTACATTTATTACCCTGGAGATAAGTGTACTTTTTTTTTAAATGAAATTGAAGTATGAAGACAGAAACAGTTATGTGAAAGTCAAGGACCTGGGACCTGGTCTGGATTTTTTTCCCCTGCAGAGCCGAAAATTTTCACTACAACTGAAATTTTCTTATTCTCAGTGACTGTGGATCACTAGAATGGCTAGCAGGAGCTAAATAATTGTAGCTTCTGAGAGGAGCTTGAGTACCCTTTACCACCCCTTCCTAGGTGTTTGCCTAGGATCATCAAGGCCAAGATACTCTTGGGCAAACATGGTAGGCAGCGCACCCATCACTGTGACTGTCAAAGAGCTTAACTGTTCCTGCCATCAGTTGTCCTATCTTTTACTGGCCTATTCAGAATCCCTAATGAGGAAGCAGTATGACGAGCCTGGATTTCCTCTGGGTTAGGAGTATCTCCAGCCTTTACCTCTTCCTGCCAAATCCTTAGAAGACTAGACTGGAACTGGGAAGTGGTCAGGGGAAAGCAGGCCTAGAATGGCTGGTATAGGCTGACTACTGTAGCCTTTGGGAAAAGCACTGGCTTTGCTGCTCTTGAATATACTTTTTAGAATCTAATTGGCCAAGTTCAGTCACCATTGTATTATAAAAGCAATATTTGCGGTTAGTATATTGGCCAGTCAAGGGCTAGGGGTTCTGCATACAAGTTTTGGACCAAACTCTTCTTGTCAAAGGATGATTTTTTTTGCTTGGAGTGTTTCACCTCCGAATATCTCCCTTGAAACTATGGTGGGGCTAGACAGTGACTCTTGTTTGGCCCCAAATCGAATATCTTTTCATGTTTCTACATCTAAGAAACTAGGTCTCTCTTCAGTTTTGTTTTGTTTTTTACTTCTGGCTTCTTTCAAATGATAACTTACAGAAATGTAGGGAGTTGGGCAGTTAAACATTGTAAAAATTTTATATCTGATATATTTTCTGCTTTTGGAAGTACATTGATCTGTTTTAAGTTATTATTGTGGTGTTTTACCAAATAGCATTGATTTCTTTTAAGAAAATTTAGTTTTGTATGAGATTTAAAATGAAGACCTTTATAAAGTAAATCAAATTGAGTTTTGATCATTTTAGGTTAGTCATATATTCCTTGACCTCCAAATATGTGTACTTCATTTTACATAGAAGATACAAAAGAGGACAGCAAGGTTTCTATCCTCTAGGAAGTTCAAATCTAGTTATGAGGTAATACCAACATATATGAAATGACTAGAGAACCCAGTAGCCACAGTATGTATGAAATCAGGTTCCAGCCTGTGATTTAAGCTGTTAATGCTGTAAGAATTCTGAGAAGAGAAGAATGATGTTTTTGTTATTATTCTTACATTCCCTCTGGTGTGTGGAATGTGTTTTGAATTTTCATTTTACTAGGTACGGGGGCATCCTGCATCTATCCCTTACTTGGAGCAACCTTAAATGGCTGGTATTTCCTTGCAACAGAAGTGGATGACATGTGTTTCAACTATGCAAAGAAAAATGTGGAACAGAATAATCTATCTGATCTCATAAAAGGTTAGCTCAACAGAATAAATATCCCTTTCAAGCTTTGTTTATTAACCTATCTTTCTAATTGAACACATCTCATTATCTTTTCCTTTAATAATCCAGACGTTGGTAATTTTTAAAATCTGGCACATTGTAATTGGCTTTGCTGTTTCGATACCAAAATTAACTCAGAAAGAAAATAGTAACTACAGTTGATCCTCATTTGTGGATTCTGTGTTTGTGAATTCGCCTACTTGCTGAAACTTACTTATTCATTCATTCATTTTAGTAGATTTTCTTGAATAAATGTTTCTTTATTTGCTGTGTGCCCTTAGGACCATTTCCAGAGACTTTAAGTAGTTGTTTTTTGTTTGTATATTTTAATAGACTCCATTTTTTAGGGCAGTTTTAGGTTCACAGCAAAGTTGAGTAGAAGGTTCAGCAATTCCTGTATATACCCCAGCTCCCGCACGTGCATAGCCGCCCCCCTCCACTTATCAACATCCCCCACCAAAGTGGGCCATGTGTTACAATTGATGCACTTACATTGACACATCATTATCACCCAAAGTCCATAGCTTACATTAGGGTTCATTCTTGGTGTTGTGCATTCTGTGGTTTTGGGCAAATGAAAATGACCCGTCTCTATCATTACAGCAGTATATACAGAATAGTTTCACTGCCCTAAAAATCCTCTGTGCTCCAGCTGTTCATCCTTTACCCCCCAAACCCCTTGCAACCACTAATTTTTTTACTGTTTCCATAGTTTTGCGTTTTCTAGAGTGTCATGTAGTTGAAATCATATCGTATATAACCTTTTCAGATTGGCTTCTTTCACTTAGTAATATTTAAGTTTCCTCCATGCCTTTTCATAGTTTGATAGCTCATTTATGTTTAGCACATTTCTTTTTAATATTTCATTGAGTATATCACAGTTTATCGATTCATCTACTGAAGAATATCTTGGTTGCTTCCAAGGTTTTGGCAATTATGAATAAAGTTGCAATAAACAGCCATGTGCAGGTTTTTATGTGCACATAACTTTTCAATCCTTTTGGGTAAAATACTAAGGAGTGTACTTGCTGGATCATATGGTAAGAGTATGTTTAATTTTGTAAGAAACCACCAAACTGTTACCCAAAGTGGCTGAACCATTTTGCATTTCTACCAGCAATTAAAGTTCCTGTTGCTCATGTCATCACCAGCATTTGGTGTTGTCACTTTTCTGAATTTTGACCATTCTAATAGGTTTATACTGGTATCTCATATGTTTCCTTGATGAAATATGATGTGGAGCATCTTTTCATATACTTATTTGTCATCTGTATATCTTTTTTGGTGAGGTGTTTGTCAGGTCTTTGGCCGATTTTTTTTTTTTTTTTGAGACAGGGTCTAGCTCTGTTGCTGAGGCCAGAGTGCAGTGGTGCAATCGTAGCTCACTGCAGCCTCGAACTCCTGGGCTCCAGGGATCCTCCTGTCTCATCCTCCCGAAGTACTGAGATTAGTATATTTTGGATAACTGTCTTTTATCTGATAAGTCTTGCAAGCATTTCCTTCTAGTCCATGACTTGTCTTTTTATTCTATGGACAGTGCCTTTCACAGAGCAAAAATTTTTAATTTTAATAAGTCCAGCTTATTTTCTTTCATGGATTCGGCCTTTAGTATTGTATCTAAAAAGTCATTACTATATCCAAGATCATCTAGATGTTATACTGTGTTATCTTCTAGGGGTTGCATTTTATATTTTATTGTGATAGATTCTGAGTTAATATTTTTGAAGGGTGTAAGGTATGTGTCTAGATTCATTTTTTCCATGTGGATATCCATGTAATGTTCCAGCACCATTTGTTGGAAAGACTCTATAGCTGCATTGGTTTGCCTTTGCGCCTCTGTCAAAAATCAGTTGACTGTATTTATGGGGATTTTTTTCTGGGCTCTCTATTCTGTTCCACTGATCTGTTCCTTTAGCAGTACCATACTGTTTTGATCTTTCATAGTAAATCTTGAAATTGGATAGTGTCAGCCCTTTAACTTTGTTCCTTTTTTTCAGTTTCGTGTTGCCTATTCTGGGTCTTTTGCTTCTTCATGTAAACTTTATTTTTATTTTATTTAATTAATTTATTTTTTGAGACAGAGTCTCACTTTGTCACCTAGGGTAGAATGCAGTGGCATCATCTTAGCTCACTGCAACCTCCCAAACTCCCGGGCTCAAGCAATCCTCCTGTGTCAGCCTCCTGATTAACTGGGACTTACAGGTGCATGCCCCCATGCCCAGCCCTCTCCATATAAACTTTAGAATTAGTTTGTCAATAGTTAAAATTTATTTTTAACCCCAAAATCAATATTTATGGTGCCTTTATGGTCACTCACAGACATGTGCAGAGAGGCAAATAATTTGAGTCACCCAATGTGCTTGTTCCCAGCTGAGGTTGAACAAGGTGTTACTCTGCCTTCTTATTTCAGTTCTCATACTGTGAACCGCTGTCCTTTCTGTGGTCTATTAAGTGCCATGTTTTCTGCATTTTTGCATTTTTTCCTGATGATTTTGCTGTTTAAAATAGCCCCTAAACAGTGCTGTCTAGTGTTCCTAAATGTAAGGAGGCTGTGATGTGCTTAACAGAGAAAACACATGTATTAGATAAGTTTCATAAAGAAATGAATTATAGTGTGTTGGCCATGAATCCATTGTTAATGAATGAACAATGTATATTAAATAAGATGTCTTTAAATAGAAACACACACAAGATAAGGTTGTGTATCTATCAGTTGATGAAAATGTTATGGTCAGAGCTTGGTAGGAACTTAACTTTATATTTCCCCTAGGAGCCAGAGGTTCAGTATTCATTTGCTAATTCAGTATTTGTGACAACTTTATAGAATATAACTAATGTGAATAATGAGAATTGACTGTATATGAAGTAACCCAGTCACCAAGATTTTAAAAGAAAGGGGCCAGATGTGGCGACCCACGCCTGTAATTCCAGCACTTTGGGAGGCCGAGGTAGGAGGATTATTTGAGACCAGCCTTGTTAATATAACAAGACCCATCTGTACTAAAAATTTTTTAAAAATCAGCTGGGTGTGGTGGTGCATGCCTGTAGTCCCAGCTACTTGAGAGGCTAGGGTGGGAGGATTACCTGAGCCTAGGAGTTCGAGGCTGTAGTGAGCTATGATTGTGCCACTGCATTCCAGCCTGGGCAAGTGAGACCCTGTCATTTAAAATAAAAAGGGGGCGAGGGAAGGAAACCCTACTGTTGATTAAATATACCATATTTTTAAATTTTGGTACATGGAGCTTGAAACTGTCAGAAATAGTCACATCCCCTTATGAGCAGTTACTTTTTATTTTTGTATCCATTTTATGTATGAAATGCTGTTAATTTTTTCATTAAAGTGATTTTTGTGTCTTTTTATGAAAGAAATAAGGCTTTTCTAAGTGTTAAACATATCACTATAAAGGGAGCTACTAAAAAAGAAAAAGAAAAAAATAAAATAAAGGGAGCTACTAATATTTTTAATGCATTTGTTTTACTTCTCCATTGCTGTGTTACAGATTACTCCAAAATGTAGCAGCTTTAACAGTAAATATTTGTTATCTCATAGTTTCTGTGGGTTAAGGAATTTGGGTGTGGCTTAGTTGGGTGGTTCTGGTTCAGTGTCTTGAAACGTTTGTGGTCAAGTTGTTGGCTAGAACTGCGGTCAGCCAAAGGATTGACTGGTGATAGAGATTTGTATCCAAGGTGGCTCACTTACATGGCTGTTGGAAGGAAATCCCAGTTCATTGCCACGCGGATGTCTCCGTGGAGCTATTTGCGTGTCCTTAAAGTATATCAATCAGCCTCTCCTAGAGCAATTCAGGAGAAAGGGCAAGGAGGAAGCCATACTGCTTCCTATGACTTGGGACTTCCTGTCACTTCCATTATATTCTGTTTGATAAAGCTGAGTCACTAAGAGCAACCTACACTTTCAAGGAGAGGGAAATTAAACTCCACCTCTTGAAGGGAGTAGTGCTAAAGAATTTGTAGGCATACAGTCACACATTGCTTCATGACAGGGATATATTCTGGGAAATGTGTCATTAGACAATTTTGTCGACCTGTGAACATCATAGAACGTACATACACAAACCTAGATGGTATAGCCTACTACACACCTAGGCTGTATGGTGTATTGCTCCTAGGCTAGAAACCTGCACAGCATCTTACTGTACTGAGTAACACAATGGTAAGTATCTGTGTATCTAAACATAGTAAAGGTACAGTAAAACTATGTTATTATGATCTTATGGACCACTGTCATAAATGCAGTCCTTTTTTTGAGATGGGATCTCACTCTGTGACCCAGCCTGGAGTACAATGGCATGATCATAGCTCACTGCAGCCTTGAATTCCTGGACGTAAGCAGTCCTCTTGCCTCAGCCTCCCAAGCAGCGGGGACTACAGGCATGTGCCACCATGGTGCTATCATAGCTCACTACTTTAAAAAAAATTTGTTTTTAGAGAGGGGATCTCACTGTGTTGCCCAGGCTTGTCTCAAACTCTTGGCCTCAAGTGATGCTTCTGCCTCAGCTTCCCAAGTTACTGGGATTATAGGCATGAGCCACTGCACCCAGCGTTGCAGTCCATTGTTGACCAAAACATCATTATGCAGAACATGGAGTATATTTTAAAACCACCACAACCTTGATTGTAGTTAACAGTTTCTATTTTTTTCTCCTAGTGGTGAAAGTGCCACAGAAGACACTCCTGATGGATGCTCTTAAAGAAGAATCTGAGATAATCTATGACTTTTGCATGTGCAACCCTCCTTTTTTTGCCAATCAATTGGAAGCCAAGGTAAAATGTCTTCTGCTTTAAAGTAATTGAATACTTACCTAAATTTTCCTTGTTTGCAGAAATAAGAGCAAAGAGCAGCTTTTATTTTCTTAATTAAATTTTTTTTTGAGACAGCATCTTGCTATATTGCTCAGGCAGGCCTCAAACAATCATTGCACTTCAGCTTCCCAAGTAGCTGGGACTACAGACGTGTGCCACTGCAGCTGGCTTTTTGGAAGCTGTGTCAGTTAGGATGGTTTGAGGCACATTTGGCCCTCCATATCTGCGGATTTTGCATCTGCAGGTTCTGTCTGTGGATTTAACCAGCCACAGATCAAAAGTATTTGGGGAGGGAATAACCAATGAAAATTAACAATACAATAATAAAAGTACAAATAAAAAAGCAATGCAGTGTCACAGCTATTTGCATAGCATTTACATTGTATTAGGTATTATAAATAATCTGGAGATGATTTGAAGTATACAGGAGGATGTGTATAGGTTATACATGAATACTGTGTCATTTTCTATAAGGGATTTGAGCACCTTCAGATTTTAGTATCTGAGGAGGGGGGTCCTAGAACCAATAAGTTTATTGGCTTACATATCTGAGAAATCCAGCAATAGTTGAGATTTCAGGAATGATTTGATCAAGGTGTTCACAGTATTAAAAAGGCTCTGGTTTTCTCTTGGCTCTGACCTGGTCCTTGGTTGTTTTTGTTCTTAGGCTGGTTTACTTGTGGCACAGTAATATTTAGGGTGTGGGAGGATGAGGAGAGCTCTTTTCTTTCCCAAACCATTGAATATTTGATTTTCTTCTGATCAGACCAACTTAGGTCATAGTCCACTCCTGGACTACACTTCTTGGCTTAGGAAGGAAATCACTGTTTTTACTGCCACCTATCATTTGATAGTAAATAAATGTCTGGTTTAGTCTTTCCAACTTCAAATGAAAAATGTATGCTCTTGAATATGGATAGAGATGCACTGAATAAAAAGAACAAACCTATTAAAAAACTCAGTGCAATAAAATGTTATTGACTTAACCTAAGTTTTCTTTCCATTAATGAACCCTTTATTAATAATAAAAAGTAATATTAATCAGAAGGAAATAAGGGTGTGTGTGTGTGTTTAAAACTTTCAAGATAATAAATTGTTTTTAGAATCACTCAAATACCCTAAAATTTAGTGCTGTTTACATGCCTCATAGCAAAATCTAGATGGATTACATTTTTTGATGGAGGGAGGTGGACAAAATATTATTAATAATACCAAGATTTTGGATTGAAACATAAAGTGAAGCAAGATTTAGAAGTCTAAATTTTAGTCTTCAGTGCAGATAAATTATCTGAACTAAAATAACCACATCTTGGTGTACAATTTTTTAAAATATTGAGATACAACGTATATATTCTGCATAAAAATACGTGTCACCAGTGTAGACTGGATTTTCCAAAGTGAACACTTCTGTGGAGCCAGCATCCAAATGACAAAATAGAACATTACTATCACGGCAATAGAGCTAAGTTCCCAGAGTTGTGCAGCCACCACCACAGCCAATTTTAGAACATTTTCATCACCCCAAAAAGAAATCCCTTAGCCATTAACAGTCACTCTCAGCTTCTCCTCAGCATCCTGAGGCCTAGACAACTGTCAGTCTACTTTGTTTCTACGGATTTGCCTGTTTTAGACATTTCATACAAATGAAATCACGTAATATGTCGTTTTTTGTGACTGGCATCTTTTACTAAGAATAATATAGGTTTTCAAGGTTCGTCCATGTTGTGGCATGTATCAGTGTTTCATTTCTTTTTCTTGCCAAGTAGTATTCCATAGTATGGATATGTCGCATTTCACTAATTGTTCATCAGTTGATAGAATGATATGGGTTGTTCTTACTTTTGAGGTCTTATGAGTAATGCTACTGTGAGCATTTCTGTACAAGTACTTCTGTGGACATAGGTTTTCATTTCTCTTGGGTATGTATATATTTCTGCTGGTCATATGGTAACTCTGCATTTAATTGTTTGAGGAATTGCCAGACTTTTCCAAAGTGATTATGCCATTTTACATTCCCACCAGTAGCCTTTTACGAGAGTTCCACATCTTCATCAACACTTATCTGTCTTTTTGATTATAGCCATCCTAGTGGGTGTGAAGTGGTATCTCTTTGTGGTTTCGATTAGTATTTCCCTAATGGCTGATGATGTTGAGCGTCTTTTCATGTGCTTATTGATCATTTGTATGTCTCGGAGAAATGCCTATTCAAATCCTTTGTCCATTTTTAAATTGGGCTATTTTTCTTTTTATTATTAAGTTGTAACAATTCTTTATATATCCTAGATACAAGTCCCTTAATAGATAGTGACTTGTAAACATTTTGTGTAATTCTGTGGGTTGTTTTTTCAATTTCTTGAGGGTGTCCCTTGCAGCCCAAAAGTCTTAAATTTTGATGAAGTCCAGTTTACCAATTTTTTCTTTTGTTGCTTATGCTTTTGCTGTCATTGCTAAGAAAACATTGCCTACTTCAAGGTCATGAAGATTCACTCCTGTATTTTCTTCTGAGAGTTTTATGGTTTTAGCTTTTACATTTATGTCTTTGATGCATTTTGAGTTAACTTTTTTGTATGGCGGGAGATAAGGATAGATTAAATATTTAAATGTAAGAAGCAAAACCATGAAAGTACTAGATGAAAACATAAGTAAATATTTATTTAATCTTTGGGTAGATTTTCTGTGCATGAAACCAAGGCAGAAAGCATAAAGAAAAAGTAACAGACTGGGCTATGTACAAAGGTAAAATTTTTTTGTTTAATCACAAAGATGGAAGGGAAGAGACCTAGGAAGGAATATTGGCCTGAATACAGTTGTTTAAAATACAGTATTGTAGTAGCTGTGTGATTTTTAAATCCTAAATCTAGCATAATATTTGGAAAGTAAAATTACATCTAAGCATTCTTATTTAGAGCTGGAGTATATTCAAAGATTTGGTTCTTAAGATGTAAAAATCTTTCACCAGGGTTCTTTATTGTTGTTTTTCAGGGAGTAAATTCTCGAAATCCTCGAAGACCTCCACCAAGTTCTGTAAATACAGGAGGCATTACAGAGATCATGGCAGAAGGAGGTGAATTAGAATTTGTTAAAAGGATCATTCATGACAGCTTACAACTTAAAAAAAGATTAAGGTAAGTTGGTTATTACAACATAGGAATATTTACCCCTTGTGTAACTCCAAAAGAAACCATGTCACTCAGAGGAAATGTCATCACAGTGGTCGGAAGAATAAGCAAAGATTGCAGAGGTAGTGGATCCTACAATCTGCAAAGACCCCTGTTTCTGAGGGTGCCCTCATGCCTTTAATTGATTTGTGTTTCCTGTAACCATCTCTACTACACAAATAGAAAAGAGGAAAATAACATACGATTGTATTGCTCCCATTAGTGTGGTCCTGTGATGGAACAAAACTGACTCAAATATGGCTTTTGATTAGAAAACAGATGGGTTCAGATATGTCTCATGAACCAGAATAAATATGTTGCCTAGTCCTTGAAGCAATTTATGTTCTTGGAATCAGTTTCCCAAACAGTGACAGATGTGAAGACATTGAGCTGACAAGAATTTAATGAAGGGAAACTGAGATCACTAACCAGTTCCAGAGGAAGGTTATAGGCTACTCCTTTTAAAAGCTAATTATTTTGGACAACACACCTGTCATTAAGCAGCATAAGGTACTCAAAAACAGCTATTTGTCTCGCTTGACTTCTCACCCTGCCACATGTTGTTGAAGTGATGGATAATGTGGTAGTTTAAAACTAAAAGAGCTTTCAACCCTAGGATTTAGCTTTGGGACATAGGGAGGATTTTTTTTTTTATTGTGGTAAATACACATAAAATTTACCATCTAAATTTTTTAAGTGTGCAGTTCAGTAAATAGTGTTAATAAGTACATTCATGTTGTGCAGTCTCCGGAACTCTTCATTTTGCAAAACTATAACTTCATACCTGTTAAACAACTCTCCATTCTCCTCCTCCCCTAGCCTGTGGCAGCCACCATTTTACTTTCTGTCTCTCTAAACCTGACTACTCTAGGTACCTCATATAACTGTAATCATACAGTATTTGTCCTTTTGTGAGTGGCTTATTTCACTTAGCATAATGTTTTCAAGGTTCATCCATGTTGCAGCATGTATCAGGATTTCCTTCCTTTTTAAGGCTGAATAATATTAATAGTCTGTTGTGTATATACCACATTTTGTTTATCCATTCATTCATTGATGGGCACTTAGGTTGCTTCTACCCTTTGGCTGTTGTGAAGAATGCTTTACGAACATTGATGTATAATATAAATATCTCCTTGAGACCCTGCTTGCAGTTTTTTCGGATCTGTACTCAAAAGTGGAATTCCTGGATAGGGAAGAATCTTTCCCCCCGCCCTTTTTTTTTTTTTTTTTGATTTATAGATGTTTATACCTGCTTATTTTAGTAGAAGACCAATTCCCAAATCAGCAATTATTCTGGTTTGTTAAATGTAAGTTTATTTAAGTATTTGTGGAGAGCAGCTTAATTTATTGGATGGTCTGCCTCTCAGAAAAGTTACACATTGCTAAAGCCAAAGCTAATGCATCTTGCTTTAAATTGATTTCTTCAAAGACATGTTAGAGTCTCTTGAAGAAGAAAGAAACTAAAGAACCTTGAGGGCTGGGTGCGGTGGCTCATGCCTGTAATCCTAGCACTCTGGGATGCCTAGGTGGTTGGATCGTCCAAGTTCAGGAGTTCAAGACCAGCCTGAACAAGAGCGAGACCCTGTCTCTACTAAAAAATAGAAAGAAATGATCTGAACAACTAAAAATATATATGTATATAGAAAAAATTAGCCGGACATGGTGGTGCATGCCTGTAGTCCCAGCTCCTCGGGTGGCTGAGGCAGGAGGATCACTTGAGCCTAGGAGTTTGAGGTTGCTGTGAGCTACGCTGACACCACAGCACTCTAGCCCGGGCAACAGAGCCAGATTGTGTCTCAAAAAAAAAAAAGGAAACTTCAGAAGAGTCTGAGTTAGTAAAATAAAGTTGAAGAATGATGTAACAGCACTGAAACTCATGAAAAAAGGTAGCCAGCCATGTGACCATTTCATTATCTGTTGGCTTTCATGGGAACTATAGTTGGCTCTTCCAGGCTGCAATATTCTTGAAGTTGTTTTTAGGAGACATTTAAACAGTAAAATTGTATTATTTCCAAAATCCCATTTGAACTACAAAAACATATTTTTAAAGGAACACCATTCTAAGGGATAGAAAGCAATTCAAATGTTTCATGTCTGCCTGTACCTGGCTCTGTAGTGACCCCCAAATTGAGTGAAAGTTATAAGTTTGCTAGGAAAGATAAATTGCAAGAGCCCATCATGTCTCTGGAGAGTTGACCATTTTGAGCTTGGCATCATATGTGGGAAACATTACCCAGTTGTGATTTATTTAAAAACAGGGGTTTTTTTCATTGTTGGGTGAACATCTAAATAGATAGATAAATAACTGGGTTCAACTGTCTGCTCTGTTAGGACTCAGGTAGGTTGAGAGGGAAGATGAAAGAACAAAGGAGAAAATGAAGTGATTTTTATTGAAAAGAGAATAGAGCAATGTTTTGTGAAAGAGTATTGCTTGAGAATACTGTTTTCGATTTCACATCCTACTATAACTAACATTTGTAGATAATACCAGCTTGTGTCCTCATGTATGTTTTTATAGTTGACATTATAATGTTTATACCAAATATGAGTTATATGGGACTCAGAATGCTGTGAAAATTGCTTATTTGGAAGCTCTAAGGAAACCAGACATTGAAAACAAGTACTTTAACCCTACCATCTGTTTCTTATCCCTCTGAAATGTTTTTCTTCTTGTCCCTAAAGAAGCACAGAAACTAAGCAGAATTTGTAACATGATGGGGTGAAATAAGTTAAATTTGTTGGATTGATCTCAGGATGGTGCCTCACCCCCCTTCAAGATCATGTCTCACCTAAGTCATGCTCAGTAGCTATTATGATTTTGTTTTGTATCTTAAGGAATTTTGCAGCTGGAAAGACCTTGGGAGGTAAAGTTATTCAACTTCTTAGTTTTACAGATTAGAAACTTCAAACCCAGATCTTCTGATTCTAGTCCAGTGATCTTTCCGCCACCCCTTGCAGCTGCTGCAGCTCTAAGGTGCAGTTGGATTTCCAACTCAACAGCCTTTCTAGCATTGATGAAGATTTACAAGTGCTTGTCACTTTGACTTTGACTTTTTGTGTCTGTGACTTTAGTTTACTTACTAGCATCTGAGGGGGGAGATTCACCCGTCTAACCTAGATAAATTACCAGACTTCTTTATCAAACTTCTCGTGGCCTGAATTCCACTGTCACCGTTGGTATTAGTTCTATAGCCGATGCCTTTATAGTAGTAATTTTATGATTTTTCTAGGAACCACAGGTCTGTATTTTATAAAGCACCAACTTGATACTGTTTTTATCCATTCTTTCTCTTTTTGCCTTTTCCTTTCTGATCCCTACCTCCTCCCAGATGATGGATACTTCTTGGATTTGGGTATAATCCACATTTTGGTGATGGACAGTAAGTTTAATAAATCAGGGCCTTTGAAGGTGATTCTTTGACTAATGATTAAAATTTTGTTTTTTTCTTGGTAAAATGGAATGACAGTAGGTACCTCATAGGGTGGTTATAGAATTAAATGAATACATATTTAATATAATTAATAATAGTGACTATTAGTGTCATTTTAACTCTGGACTGTTCTAGGAGACTGCAACATGCTGTGAAATGTTAGATAATATTACTATTATTTATAATTTTGTTATCTCTTAAACAACATAACACATTTATAGGAAATTAGAAAATGGAAAAGCATTGATCCCATCACTTTGACACAGCTGTTAGCTTATTTGGGGTGCATTTCCAATCAATTCCTTCCCTTTTTTATTCATGTGATTGTTACCATGAATACAAAGAATTTTATCTTATGCTTTTGATTTTAACTTTACTGTTTTATTCCTTTCTTTGTAGTTAATGGTATGCATAGCAATGATTTTTAAATAGCCTGACAATAGTCTATAATTAACTGATTTCTTATTTTTGGACATTAGATTTCTTATTTTCACTATTGCAAAGAATGTGCCACTTCTCTTGTTTCTTACTGAACTGCTATCTTTTGAGACTATTATGAATGCCTATCTTTGACCTCTGGTTTCATCTTTCCTTGTTAGTTTTTGTTTTTGAGACAGAGTCTCGTTCTGTTGACCTGGGCATCATCATAGCTCACTGCAACCTCACACTCCTGGGCTGAAGAGATCCTCCTGCCTCCTGAATAGTGCCACCACAAGTAGCTCATTTTTCTATTTTTCGCAG
>CAUYSK010087147.1:0-18513 GCA_963575035.1 Avahi laniger | reverse complement strand
CAAGAATGGAAAAACAAGCCCACATGTACTCACCATCAAATTGGTATTAACGGATCAACACATAAGTGCATATATAAGAATAACATCTATTAGATGTTGGGCAGGGGGGAGGGGGGAGGAGGGAGGAGGGGACGGGTATATGTGTACACAAAGAGTGCAATGTGCACCACGCAATAGGATGGACATATTTGAAACTTGGACTGAGGGGAGGAGGGGGGGGCAAGGGCAACACACATAACCTAAACATCTGTACCCCCATATTATGCTGAAATAAAAAAAAAAGAAAGAAAGAAAAAAAAATTTCAGCCATCCTAGTAGGTATGAAGTAGCATCTTGTAGTTTAATTTACATTCCCTGATACGTAATAATGTTGAGCATCTTTTTATGTGCTTGTTGTCCCTTCAAATACCTTTCTTTGTGATGTATCTATAAAAATCTTTTGCCTATTTGTATTGGATTATTTTTTTATTATTTTCTTCTTTTTTTGAATTGTAAGCATTCTTTATATAGTCATGATACAAGTCCTGTATCAGGTGTGTTTTGCAAGTATTTCCTCCCAACCTACTTACTGTCTTTTCATTGTTTCGATGTCTTTTGAAGAACAGAGTTGTTATTTTGATGAGTCCAATATATCATTTTTCCCTTTTATTCTATGATTAGTTCATAAGAAATCTTGGCCAATACCAAAGTTACAAAGATTTTTTCCTACGTTTCTTTCTGTAAGTTGTATAGTTTTACCTTTGACATTTAGGTATGAGCCATTTCTAATTAATTTTGGCATAAGGTATGAGACAAAGATCAAAGTTCATTTTTCCATATGGATAACCAATTATTCCAAAGCTGTATTTTGAAAAGTCTATGCTTTCCCCTTTGAAGTGGACACTTTTGTCAGAATTAATTGACCAAAAATGTGCAAGGTCTTTTTCAAGACTCTTTTTTTCATTGTTTTATATGGTTATCTGTGTAAATATCACACTATCTTGATTATTGCATCTTTAAAGTAAGCCTCAAACTCAAGAAATGTGTCATCTAGCTTTATTCTTTTTTGTCAAAATTGTTTAACTGTTCTAGGTCCTTTGTGTTTCCACATTACTTTTAGACAAGTTTCTTAATATCTATAAAAATATCTGCTGTGATTATAATGGAGATTGTTTTGGATTTATTTATCTATTTGGGGTAGAATGGGCATCTTAATATTATTGAATCTTCTACTCCATGAACATGATATATCTTTCCATTTATGTAGATCCCACTTCATTTTTGCTCAGCAATATCTTATAGTTTTTAATGTCAATGTCTTACATTTATCCTGTGTTGGTTTTCTTTCTTTTGTAAGTGGCATTATTTTTAAATTTTATTTTCTAATAATTGCTAATGTATGGAAATTATTGATTTTTATACATTGACCTTGTATCCAATTAATACTAGTAGCCATGTGTGTGTGTGTGTGTGTGTGTGTATAGATTCCTTAGGATTCTCTACATAGAGATTAGATTATCTGGAAATTAAAAACAGTTCATTTTATCCTTTTTAGTCTTTATACATTTTTTTTCTTGTTTCATTGCATTGGCCAGGATTCTACTACAATGTTAATCAAAATAATGAGAAAAGTACCCTTTTCTCTTTTCTAATTTTCTAACATTAAATATGTTAGTGTACATTTTTTGCAGGGTTTTTGTAAGGGTCCTTTTTCAGATTAAGGATGATATTGATTTCTAATCTTTACCATAAATGTATGTTTTACTGTGACTAATATTTGTGCCTTCTATAAATCAGCATATATGTAGCTTTTGCACTTAGACAAGTTGTTTGTGGCCTGGTTTTTAACATAAAACACTTTAAGGAAAAATATTAAATTTATAATGTGCTGCCTATATCTGTTCAGATATGGGTAAAGGGGTAGGAAGCACATCATTAGAAGACATATCAAGCAAGAAATATTTTCCCAAAAGGGTCTGTATATATTCCAAGAATTTTATTCCTTCAATCAAAATAATAGCTACTTACCTTTACATAATACTTTACAGTTTACCTGTAAGATCTCATTTGATCCTTAAAATCTCTGAGATAGATTAAACAGATTTGTTTTGTTTTGTTTACCATATTTATACTGCCATGTAAGAAATAGTGCTTAGAGAGATTACATGGAACACTGTCATAGATCCAAAACATTAACTCGGGAGTTTCTCTTCTGTGTACGGCTCCATACTATTCAAACATTCTGTTGGTTATAAGTATTAGGAACAAAATGGTTGCTACAGATAGTGACATGGAATCTCCAAATTCTTAGTCCAATTATATGTCTTCAGAGATAATGTAGGACTTAAGTGAAAAATTCTGAAACATTGAATTTCTTGAAAAAAATTTTCACCTAGGCTGTAAACTCATCCCTTGATAAATGTAAGTATCTGAGAGACAGGGCCTGATTCTTGGTCTCTTGTGTGTGCCACTGCACATAGCTCAGTGCCTGAACCTGGCACACAGGCGGTCACCATAAAAATGTGTAGGGTAGCAGTTCACATGCTACTGCTTCTTCTGAGAGGAAGTATTGAACTTAAATTCTAACAACAGATTTTCAAATCTCATAATTATGTTTTGTTACAGCAAAAGTAAATAACAAAAAATAATTCTGCTTCTGAGGAGTTGCATTCTAATTCTCAAATTTCTCACTATCGTCTACTGAGTTTTTAAAAAATAATGTAGAGCAATTATCACCTATTTATACTTTAATTAGAATGAAAGGACAAAATCTGCTTTAGATGGATGTGATACAAATGTTGACTCATTAAAATCTATAATGTATGGCTAAAGGGAAGAATTTACGATGTCAAATGTGGACCATGACACAGTAATAAATACTTAGCAACATCCCTCAGTATTACAATGGTCTGTTTGTTTTTCTTTCTTTGCTACCAGACTGTAAACTCCCTGTGGGCCATGGCTGTGTCTTGCTCCCAACAACTGAATTGGGTTCCTACTAAAATACCTAACACATGGTAGCACTAAATACCCAAATACATATTTGGTGAAGGAATGAATGGCATGAATGCCAACGCTGAAAGCTACCAGCTTAAGTTCTGAATGAAACTACTTGTGCTTTTTCAATTTAATGCCAGAAGAACTTGAACACAAGAACACACGCTGGGGAGCAGGACATTTTTCTATCACATGCTTTATTTATCCCTACATCTTTCAGACAGGCAGAGAGAATGTGCTCCAGGAAGAAGAGTGGGATGCTGGGTGTCAAGTCTCCAGAGTTTAATTCCTAACTCTGAATCTCACCAGCTTCAAGGCCTTGGGCAAGTCACTTAACCTCTGTTCCAAATAGAAATAATACCACCTCCTCCCAAGAGCACACCAAGGCGAGTTTGATTGATGGCTAAGCTCCTGGAGTCTTTGATGAAATGTGCTGAATGTCTGCCAAGTATTACTATTGCTAATAATAATAATGTTTTTCTAACACAGTCCCATGGAGCAATATAATCGGTAACAAGGGACAGATTGCGCCATGGAAGCAAATTGTGACCAATTCTTTTTGAAAGAAGTGTGATAGACTTAATTCCACAATGGCATCATTTTCTGCAATCTGTTCTCTCCTTATTTATAAGGAAAACAAGTTGTCAAATGTCTACATGAGATGCTTAGGATTCTTTAGAAAGGAGAAATGAAGGGGAAAGATTGGAACCAAGCACAAACGCAGTCATATTGTGGAAATATTATGTTTCTTGGGTGGGTTAATCAATTTATAAAAATAAAAAGGTGATTAGTAATGTAGAAATTTTTTCATTTGTGATTTCATCAGTTACATGGTTTTATTGTATCCAAAAAAAAAAAAAACCTAAGGAAATGTTAATCCATCAATTTAGTTTCAGAACATGTATTTCTTGAAATAGAAATATTATTCTACACTACTTAGAAGCTTTGTTCTTTTCCTTTACAATAACTAATAATGATTTAAAAATAAGACCGATAATTTTTTTGGTTACAAAAATAATGCATATTTAGTTTATAAAATTCGGACAAAGGAATAAAATATAAATGAATAAAAATTGGGATATTATTGCAGTGCACTAATTAAAAATAAATCGTCTGTGTAGATTGCCAGGGTCCAACCCGCTGTCTGCCATTTTCAGTTTGACCAAGCCTCTTGATTTCTATATACCTCAATTTCCTCATCTGCTAGGTGAGAACAATAATGTGTATCTTAGTGGATGTTGTGAAAATTATATTAAATAGTGCATGTAAAGCACTTAGAAGAGTGCCTAGCACAGAGAATATTGTTCAAGAAACTATTATTGTCGTTATTTAATCACTCAATCCCTAAACATAAAAATTAAATGTCAAGATATAGTTTCTCTTAAAAAATTGAGATCATATCATACAAACTGTTTTTAGCACGGTCTTCCTCACTTAGCACATTATAATGATTTTCTTATGACATTAGACATTTTTCTACATTATGGTACAATCATTTAGGACTGCAAAATATTTTATTGATGAATTTGTCTTGACCTAAAGAAACACCTTCTTATTGTCAGCCATTTACATTGCTGTCAATTTTTGTTTTTATAAAGAATGTTGCAGTGACCATCATTTTGTGCATCCCAGTGTCTTTTAAATTATGGCTTTGGGAAAGATCTCCAGAAGTAGAATTTTTGAAAAACAAGAGATATACATATTTTTAAATCTGTTGCTATTAAATTGCCCTCCAAAAAAGTGGAGACAGTGGTATATATGTTATCATAACTTAATGTTGTCCTTTTAAACCTACAGAAACTACTGTTTATCCCTGTATGTGCCTCCGATAACCTCTTATTGGAAGTTAAGAGAGAAATAAATGAGAAGAGAGTGAAATAGATTAAAAGAGTGTGGATGACTTTTGTATTTTTCCAAGATGGATTTTTGCAGGGGAGAAAACCTATGGATGGGCATGTCAGAAGATTTATATACCTTGGTAAAAAATGGCAATCATAGGCTCTTCCCATTTCCTCTGGTTAAAAGAATTTGTTTTCAAATCTCTGTTATTTTCTTTTCTTTTATCTTATAGTGACATAATATCAAAACCATTTTGAAATATCTATATTCTGGCATAGTTTTTATTACATTCTTATAATTTACTTACTTTAAAAAAATCAGTTAACAGAAAGCCAAATTCTCCTCAGACATTTTTAAAGTTTTATTTTATTTTTAACTGACACATAATAATTGTACATCTTTATGGGATAGGGTACAGTGTAATATAGTCATGTATACATTTATATCCCAGTAAGATGTAAACCTTCATAGAAATACTGATGCAAATAAAAGATAGCCCCTGACACATGTTAGGAGACTGATGTCAGTTTTTATTTTTCTATTCACTGACTCATACTTGCCCAACAGTTGTCCTCTTCACCTTCTTAACCTTGTTTGTTCTCTGAGCTGTCCTCCAAAGGCAGGACAATGACATTAAAACTAAGATGATATTCACTGTATCCAGAAAGAAAAGGAAATATGTAAGCTAAGTTTGGTGACAGAGGAAAGAGAATAGAGGCTCAGTTATAGCAATCAAGAACTTCTCCTTGCTGTTAATGTGTCTAGTATCTATTGGTAATAGGAATATTCTTCATGTATTGCAGTGAATAGTGTATGTCTAAACTCTACACATAAAGCTGTAATTTCATTAAAGGGCTCTAGTGACGTTGATATATGATGTCACTGGTAAGCTGAACTTGAATTACAACTTTAATTATTTACACCTGGGTCTGCATCATTCCTGTATTATACCTGTCACAGTGCTGTCTTGTCCTGGGCCTGCTAACAGGAGGACCATGATGATAATTTACTCCATCCGCGGGTCAGGTAGAACAGCATAGCAGCATCACTCAACCACTTCACACAGAGATGAGAGTGATGCAGGAACTGCTTAGATATGAGAGGTAGAATTTACGCAGAAGCTGTAGTGCAAACTCTCTCAATCTAGCAAAAAGAGGGCTTCCTGAGGTCTCCAAGGAGTAACATCTCTAACTCGCTAACCTCTTAAAAGCAGAAAACTGTTTTTGTTATTTCTCTCTCTCTCCTCTCTCTCTCTCTCTCTCTCTCTCTCTTGCTATTATTTGACTTACAGATACCTCTGAGATTACTTTAACAACAGCAGAAAACCCAGAAGATTTAATTTTAGGTATTTTCATTTTGAACTTATGTGTGTCTATGAGCAGATCCCAGTCTATTTTAACAAAATCACCTTGTTTGTGACTAGTCTTATATTAAAGGACGCAGGCAAAGGTAATCTCGTTTGAGCACACAAAGGTGACTAGAAGATTTTGCATCCATTTTATTTTCCCAGTATTTCACTAAAGGAAATCTTTGGGTCAAAGTTACTTTAAATTATTCATTGACGTATAATTGTATGATACAAATGAAATTAAACATGATGTTTTAACATGAGTTTCAAATTATAAAGCTCAATGCCAGATAATGGTATTACAGGGAACTATTCCTACTTGGTAGGGATGTTTATGTACCTTTTAAAACACTCTCCCATGAAGAAGATGAAAGAGACGATGTGAGAAGGGCTTTAAACTGGACATTAATCACAGCTATCATCCAAGGTCCCAAAGGAGCCCGAGAAATTCACATGACAGCCTAAATGAAGAGAAGTTTTTTGGTGAAAAAGGGAAACACCCATCATATGTGAGTGATTTCACCAGTTATATGTAAGTAGAAACTTTTGAAATCTGCTTGTGTGCAACTAATAGTTACAGATTTTAAAACTATGCATATTAGATATCAGCTGATAAATAAGTACTATGACAGAAAAAGTATGTAAGCCTAATCTATCTGTTTGACAAAGAGCATAACAGAGGGAAAGATTAGATGGGAAAATACAAAAATGAAAATAGCAATCGAGTTGGGTAGTATTTATTATTATTGATTATCAATGCTTCTTAATTACTTCAAAATAGTCATGGTTCCCATTTGTGTTCTAAAAATGAAGAAAAAGCATGTCCTATCAACCTAACATCTAACACCTGGTAGCTGTTCAATCTCTTAAAGGCCAGTAAAAACTTCAGAAGCCCAACAGACACTTCAAAGGTACTTTTTATAAATTTTGTATCTCCCCATATATTTTTTTCTAAAAATAAGATATGACTTATTAGAAGGAAGCCACTGTACAAACCTCTAAACCTATAGAAAACATAACACACTTCTATACAATATCTTTTAGTTTTCAAACTACTTTCAAAAAAATTCAAAAATATTACATGCGAATTAAATTCTCACTAAAATATGCTAGAAAAACTATTTTTAAAAATACTATGGATCTATTTTCTATCTTGAATTTAAAACTCTCCAGCTTATAAGGCAAGATAAGTTTTACAGATGGGCAAGAAGAAAAATCAACATCAGCTCTAGGTGGTCAATGTGATTTATTGTCCATACTACAAACACTGCAGTGTTGAACAAATGGTTAACTAGCCTTTATCCACATTATTTACATTTAATAACTGGGGCAGAATATTAGCAAAGTCCTTGGGATTTGTTGAGTAATTCCCTATCCAGCCTCTCAATGTTTTAATATCAAAACAATTCTTTAAAAGGCGAATCTAAAGGGTTGGCCTGGCCTCATGTTCCCCTGAGGGAACTTCTAGTAGACTGACGCTTGTGGCCTTTTCTCACCCTCTCACAGACTTACTTCTCGTGGGATTTTCTGCCTGGTAAGTTGGGAAAGCACACAAGATAATTCAGGTGCTCTTTGTCAAGCCACCGGCCCATGGAAAGTCTATGTTCTGCTCTGCTCTGCCAAGCTTCTTGGGTGAGGAGGATCCTACAGAGGTGTCCTGTGGTGACCATGTGGCTAAGTATAAATCCGGGATGAAGAATTGGAAAAATGCAAACCTAAGCCATATCCTCCAACTTAGATTTTATCAATAAGAAAGCTAATAATTTGATCCTTGTCTGCTTCCCGTGACAGTGTTATTTATTTATTCAGTGTTTTAAGAGAAGAAAACCATGATGCACAGTCTATTAACCTTGAAAGATGGACACAAGGACAAATGTTTAGGTACACACATAACATGTGGTGATCTTTGCTTGTGATGGTGCAGCTAGAAGACTAAGGCATTTAGTATATTGTAGACCTAGGACTTCTGAAATTGAATCCTGGTGTTTTGAGGAGGCGTCTGTGTGGCTGTTATTCTACTTGTGTGGCTGTTTATTGGCTGGGACAGGCCCAAGTAAACTGGCTGTGCAGGCCGCCTGTACACCTCATCGTTGCTGCCCACGAACTGCACAGAGGCAGTCTGGCTGAACATTGCAGTTGAGGCCCAGAGAAGGATCAGAAGATCACGGAAAAAGAGAGTCCTTTTGTCAGATATCACCATGCAGGCTTTTTAGGCAGTAGATGCATGGAATGATTTTAGCTTCCATTGTTTGTTTGTTTTTTCATCAAGGCTTTTAAGCTAAGACCTTAAACTTCAAAAGCAGTCAAGCCCTATGTAAGCAACAGAGCTTCATGGCAGACATAGGTAGAGATCTGAATCAGTCTTTTTTTTTTTTTTTAACTTTAAAAGTGAATAACTTTTTATCAGTGCACATGATATTTTTCAAAATTATTGACTTTTTTCATTGGGTGGGGGGAGTGTTGCTTTCTTTTTTTTTCTTTTCTTTTTTTTTTTTTTTTTGATGTTTTAAAACTTTATTCCGGGAAATAAACTTCATTTGGTTTAACAGCACCGATTCCTGCCTGTCAGGGCACAGGTGCCTGCTCCCTGGGGGTATTTATATAAGCAGTGGTATTGTGTGGGATCACTCAGTAGTCAAGCCATGGCTGGCTTTTGCGAAGATGGTAGTCAAGTCTTTTTCCCCGAACTGTGTTTAATGCCAGGGAGTGAACTGTGGAGGGACTCACTCCCCTTATTCATGTGGTTTGTCTCAAGAGAACTCCGTTCCCACACGTTATCTTCAGGTGACTCTGGATTTAGACTTAGAAGGGTAGTGATTCTGTTAACAAACAGCCCCTGATAGAGGAGCTCTTATTAAATAAGGGATAGACAATCTTTGCTTGAGGTTAAAAAGGAATCAGTGAAATTTATTCAAATCCCAAAACTAAGAAGGTAGATATAAAGGTTTGTGCCAGTAACATTCTTTGTTCAGGAACCAACTTTGTTCAGGTAACAAGGAGGAACTAGATTGGTTTTTTAAACTGTCAGAACATGGTCCTTGGCAGAGTGAAAGAAAAATAAAGGAAGTTTGGTTAAAGGGGGGAAGAGAAAGATTTTCTTAGGAGCAAGGTTAAGCTCTTATAGAAGAGAGTAAGGCAATATGAGCAGGAAAACGAAACCTTGGAGGATAGGCTGGGCAAATAAGAAAGGAGAAAGGTCATGAACCCAAGTTTAGCTGTCCTTACAGATAGGGTTAGAAAAGAGTATTTTGATTGTTACTTGATCAGAAAGGGTGATTGGGGTTCAAAGAAAACTACCAGAGGAAAGGCGGCGAGATCTCTAGAAGCTCAGTGGAGTGATTCTCCCAGAGGGAGTTCTGGATCCAGAAAACTAAAGAGAGACATACCCTTAAAGCTACAACTAATCACTCCCTTAAGGCTTGAGTCAACTGTCAATGAGCAATTTTATAAAAGTGGGACATACATCAGAAGTACCATGTTTAAGGCATTAGAAGGTACATTTGAAGGTCTAAAAGTGATTGTAGGTGGTACAATCTTTCCTGAAATCAAATGCCTGAGAAATGTAGGGCTATAGGCAGATAGGACATAATATCCATTGATGCGTATTATATATTAATCTCAGAATTTTACGTATGAGCTGGTTTAATATTTATAATAATCTCAGAAGGGAGGGACTATTAATATTCCCATTCTACAGATGGAAATTGAGGCACAGTAATTTAAGTGATTTGCCCAAGGATATGTATAGCTAGCAAATGAAGTAGCAAGAATTCAAATTCATGTGGCCTAGCTCCAGAATCTGGGCTCTTGAGCAATATGATTTACTGTCTTAAATTGAAGTTTAGTGCTGGGTTAGATGGTCATCTGATGAGAGAATGCTTCCTGGTGGGATTACACTACACATGATGGGGCAGAGTAGACCCATTTGTTCCAAGAGTGTACATACGCTTTTTTGGCAGATTCATAGCTCATTAAATTCATGCTTTTTATAGGACAGGCAGGCCAGTGGTGGTGGAACAAGGAGGCTAAATCTAGAGGAATCTGTTAGAAAAATAAATGTCCGAAAAGAAAAATGGAAGTTCCAGACAACAACATAAGCTTTTCAGGTGGTAAAAGAAAAAAAAAAAGGACAAGTTTAAGTGTTTTTCATTGTAAAAACACAGCTGAGCCTCCCTGAAATGAATTTGGGCATAAAGAGAACAGAAGAGACATGTTTCAGTATTCCAGAAAAAACTATGGCAGAAGAAAATATTTTTGCTGACAACATAAAGTTTCTGAGTTATTCAAGACCTGAAGAGACAAAGAGCTGAGGAAAATCCAGGCTCTGGGGAATGGCACGTGGCAAAATATTGGGTCTGACTAGGCCTTGAGGGACACAGATTCCCAAACTCCAACATCAGTTTTCTTCAGCAATCTGCTAGGGTGAAACAAAACAAATGTTCTAAGTGATATAAAACAAATGAAACCTAGGAGGCAAAATTCATGGGCCTTAGTTCTAACATCAGAAGCAGGAAGAAATGCCAGCTCATAAAAATAGAATGGGGATTATGCAATTAGACAGAGACCACAGTGGATTCAGTGCTGAAGTGTCAGAAGCAAAGAGGTCAAAAAGTAAGGCAAGATGAGATTTTAAATATAATGGATGGGAAAGAAAGGTGACCCAGAGGAGCTTGGGAAATTTCTAAATTCCCCAAGAAACCAGTGATGTCACAAATGCTACTCTCTGAGAATATGCATAGGTACATCTATCCCCCCAACATGATAAATATCTGCATCTCCAATACCTCTCAATGAGAGCGTTCTCCCAATTGACTTCAGATTTACAAACCATAAATTTCATATAATTGTACTAAACTTATTGGCTACTAAATCACTCAATATTACTGAGGTTCTTCTGGTGTCTGTCACAAGGATCTAGATTTTTACCAAATATTGGTTTCTGGGAAAAATATTTTACTTAGATAACTACCTTAAAGGCCTGGAAATTTGCTTGTTATTTCAAACTTTCATGGCTATAGGGCTAGTGCCAGAGCAATCTTTAAACTCTTAGCTTTGGCCAGTGAGAGGCATTCACGTGAAGTGGAAAGTGGAAGAGAAGCCACTAGAAACAGGAAGCTCAAAACAACAGTGGTGGCTTCCCATGGCTTCTGGGAATTATTTTTTGAGAATTGCCTACCTGGCTAAGGCTGGGATCATTTGTTGTGACCTCCCTGTGGGTGCTATACTTTGAGATTTCCTGAAAGAGGTGTTCTTATTTTAGCTCTGGCAGCTCTTCAGATAATTGTATAAAGTTGTTATTTCATGTAATAAATATCTCTTTAATCAAACTAACCTGGCGTGGCTTCTGTTTTCTGATCAAACCCTTATTGACAACATTGGTGTTAAAATAACTCAAATTCTGAATCCTATCTGGAATTTATTTTCATAGAAGATAGCCAAGGCTGCAAATAGGAAAGAAACCTCCAACTCTGCTCAGGTATCAGAATAACTTGCCTTTGGCTAAGAATGAACAGAATAAAAAGTTTGGTGATAGGGATAATTTTGGGGATTTAAAAAATTTCTCTTGAATTTAAGAAGGCTGGATTAAAGTTTTTCTTTTCCCTCACTCACTGCAATTTTTTGATCTTTATCTAGAAAAGGCCATAAATTTAATTTTTGATCATTTATTCCTAGAAATTGATGAGTATTATGGTTAAATTTGAGGCATTTTGATATACAACTTGAGTATACCTTATCTGAAATGCTTGAGAGCAGAAGTGTTTTGGATTTCAGATTTTTTCAGATTCTGGAATATTTGCATGTATACATAATGGGATATCTTGGGAATGGAACCCAAGTCTAGACATGAAATTCATTTATGTTTCACATACACATTATACAAATAACCTGAAAGTAATTTTATGCAATATTTTAAAATAATTTTGTGCATGAAACAAAGTTTGTGTACACTGACCCATCATAGAGCAAAGATGTCACTATTTCAGCCACCCATGTGAACTATCTGTAATTGTTTGTCATCTCCATTATTCCTGACCCTGAATTTATATGCTACCAATAAGCAATCATTTTCTTATGATTATTCATATCTAAGTACTTAACACTAAAAAATATGACATACCATTAATACAGTGTAAAAATAATGTGTTCAGGGTAACTAAGCAGCGTAGTAGCATCACCAAAACGCCTATATCAGCTATTAAATAGCAACAACAAACAATGGCAGGCTTTCCATCTCCACTTATGTGTTGTGTTTTGATTAAAAGGTTATTGTACATTATATTTCATTTTTTTTAGGTGAAAAGAAACATTAGAAGTAATTGAGAGGCAAGGATGTTGGTCCTGTAGGGAGAGAGAAGCATTATGCTGGATGGCTTTTTTTAAACGTTTCCACCAGAGTTATCTGCCTCATTAACAATGGTTTTTGTCTTAGGAGTGTTTGTTTGATTTTATAAACTGATGTGATTTCTTGTTTTGTTATAAATGCGCTCTGCTCTAGTCTTTCAATAAGCCCACTGCACATTTTATCATGTCAACTATAGGCACATTTTCCGCAATATTAACAATGGCATATTTATTGTCGCTATTATCACAAACACTTTGATTGAGAACCATTTTGAGTATTTCATCATTGGTCAATGAATGAGCAACTGGAGCATTGTTGTTAATGTTAAAAAGTTATTTGATATCCATTTCTTCCAGCTTAGTGATAGACTCTGAAGGTATATTTTTTTGCCTATGTGAGGAGGTCAGACACCATTTTTTTCTCACTTGATACACAAAATCCTTCAAAGTCACCATCTTATTCATAATCATTGTTGAACATAGTTACAGCCCAAAGGCTGTGCCAGGCATGCACAATTTTGTCTTTAGTCACTGTGTTCCACATATTGGCAGCAACATATATGGCATCCTTCATGTCAAACACCTTTTGAAAACCTTCCACATCCACATCTTTGTTCACCAATGCTAACATACTGTTCAGGAAAGTGTTTTTATATTTACTCTTCATTAATCTAAGGATACCCTGATCACATGGTTGCATTAATGCATTTGCATTTTGGGGAAAGTACATGGCATAAACATTATTTTTGATGACAATTTCAGCTGGAAGATGAGCAGAAAAGGTGTCAAGGAATAACGAAATCTTATAATCATCATCCAGTCCAGCTTCCTCATAGTGAGCATCAACCACTGGTACAAAACTTTATGAAATCAATCAAAAAAGATGTCTCTGGGAGAGGGGTCACAGAGCAAAATAGTTGAGTACAAACCAATAGCAGTCATCCCTCTGCAGGAACACCTAATTCAACAACTATTCACGCAAACAAGCACCTTCAGAAGAAGCAAAAATCAAAAGAGTGATCATACTATCTGATTTTAACAGTATATCAAGGAAACAAGCACTGAAGAGGGCAGAAAAGACAGTCTTGCATTGCCTACACCACGCTTCCACCATCTGCCAGTAGTGACTTACCAACAGGCAGTGGAGAGAGTATCTGTGTGCCTGGAGGATGGAAAGTGAAATGACTGTAGGTCTTTGCATTGAACCTCAGGGCCACCCTAGCATAGAGGAACACAATACAGGACAGAATTCTGCTGATGCCCATGAAGGGAGCATTTTGATCAGCCCAACCAAAGGGAAATAGTCCACTGGGAAGCCCTAGTTCCTGCTAGCCCCACCACAAGCAGAAAAAAAGCAGTCTGGGGCCTGGACTAAATATATAAGGCAGTTGGGCCAAAAGGGCTACTGTCCTTGGACAATTCCTGTGGCTGTGCTGGCTCAGAGCCAGTGACCTTGGGGTGCACATGATCCAGTGGGACACCAGCAGCTGTGGTCAGGCCAGTATCTGTGTCACCCTTTGTCCAACTACAGGTAGTACTGTACAGAGTCTTCTTCCTCTTGAAGAAAGGAAAGGGAAGTGCTCAGAGGACTTTGTTTTGCAACTTGGGTACCAATAAGCCTCAGTAAAATAAAGTAACAAGCAGACTCCTGAGGCCCCTGAGGTCAAGCCTTGGTTCTTGGACAGCATTTCTGGACCCACCCTGGGCCAGAAGGAAACATGCTGCCCTGCAGGGAAGGACCTGGTCCTGTCAGGATTCACCACCTGTTGACTAAAGAGCCCTTGGGCTTTGAATAAACATCTGAGGTAGCCAGGGAATAACAACCACTGGCTTGGATAAGACTGGGTTGGCTTTAGATGTGACCTGGTACTGGTGGCCATGAAGGAGTGCCTACAGCACTGCTCCCCAACTCCAGCAGTCCAGCACAGACAGTGAGGGGAGAGACTGAGAGAATTTGCCTCGTATTCCAGGGAATTCTCTTGTATTTTACCCAAGCTCACCAAAGCAATACCACCAAGAGTCTCCAAGAGTCACAGCATTACTGCACTTGGGGCATCTGCAGTGCTGATATATAGCTGCAGCAGTCAGAGACTTAGACCATAACACTCAATTCCATTTGAGTATTTAGAAAGTCTTCTCAAGAAGGACAGGTTCAAACAAGCCCAGACTGTAAAGATTAAAGTAAATATCCATCTCTTCAATGCTCATACATCAACAAACATCCACAAGCATCAAGGACATGCAAGAAGACATGATCTCACCAAACGAACTAAATAAGAAGTGATGGGGATAGGTGACCTTTCAGACAAAGAATTCAAAATAGCTGTCCTAAAGAAGCTCAGTGAACTTTAAGACACCCCAAAGAAGGAATTCAAAAGCCTATCAGAGAAATTTAACAAAGATATTGAAATAACAACAACAAAAATAACATAAATTCTAGAGCTTAAAAATTCAATTAACAAACTGAGAAATGCATCACAGTCTCTCAACAGCAGAACTGACTGAGCAGAATAGAGAATTAGTGAGCTTGAAGACAGGCTATTTGAAAAGACACAGTCAGAAGAGAAAAAATAATAAATAATAATGAAGTCCTTTCACTAGTGCAACTGGAGCCATGAGTATGCTCAGGCTTCAGAAGAGGCTTGCCTCTAGTGTCCTCTGCTGTGACAAAAAGAAAGTCTGGTTGGACCCCAACGAGACTAATGAAATCGCCAACGCCAACTCCCATCAGCAGATCCGGAAGCTGATCAAAGATGGGCTGATCATCCGCAAGCCCGTGACTGTCCATTCTCGAGCTCGATGCCGGAAAAACACCTTGGCCCGCCGGAAGGGCAGGCATATGGGCATAGGTAAGTGCAGTCTTCTAAGACTGAAGAAATAATAGGTGCTAAAGTCTAGACTGACATACATTTGGGATCTTTTTCTTCGCACTGTCTCATCTTGAGCCCTTTTCTTACTCCATGGTATTTGATGTGTTTTCTGCTTGCGGCACTGGTATTGGAATCGAGGGTATTCTTGGTAGACAGAGGTCACATTTACAAGCTTCTACACTGTGCCAAGGATTCTACTGAGTATTTGAAACTGTCTATTAAATCCTAAAGCCACTCTCTAGTGTCAGGATGATTTAAGGCGATGAAGATCATACCACATCCAAAGCTCCTTTCAACATTCTATATTGTCTTGGTGCATACCCTGTCATACCCACATTCTGCATGAAGTGAATGGGGAATCGTTGCCGTGTTCATGCTTCCTTAAAAATTGAGTAAATGAAAGAAATATTTGGAATAATCATCTGTAGAATGGAAGTGATGTGACTTAAAATGAGGTGGTGAGAATTAAATGAGGTAAAAACCCATCAGCTGGCTCCAGTAATGGACTTGAAACATAGTACGCTGCAGTGGGCTTGGGCAGTGGCTGATTCCTAACTCACCTTGTCTGCAGGTAAGCGAAAGGGTACAGCCAATGCTCGAATGCCTGAGAAGGTAACCTGGATGCGGAGAATGAGGATTCTGCGCCGGCTACTGAGGAGATACCGTGAGTCTAAGAAGATTGACCGCCACATGTAAGCATACCCTCTTGGTCCCAGGACCCACTTGCTGCTTTGATGGCATGTTCTTTTCACAGAGCTCTGTCTCATGGGCATCTGGTAGGGAGCTTTTCTAAGTTTTTTCATTCTAGTCTGTTTTTCTCCCCCAGACCCCCATATGCCATCAGGAGAGTCCAAGAATTATTTGCTGGGCAAGTTCTTCTTTCGAGGAACTGTATAGAAAGTCAAGGTTTGGGAAGAAGTAGTTAGTGCAGCAATAGAAAAGAAGAAAGGAGCCCCTTAAGCTTAGTGACCTTGGGCAGAAGAGCAGCTCACAGGGGCCAACTTCTGCTCCCTCACTGACCAGAACTCTGTTCCCTACCCTGCAGGTATCACAGCCTGTACCTGAAGGTGAAGGGGAATGTGTTCAAAAACAAGCGGATTCTCATGGAACACATCCACAAACTGAAGGCAGACAAGGCCCGCAAGAAGCTCCTGGCGTAAGTTTCTTCAGGAATTGGCCTTTGGATCATAGTGGGGCAGGTTCTTTGACAAATGTGCTAATGCCTGAATCTTGACATGCACACAATCTGTTGGAATATAGCTGTTGTGTTAGAGGAGTATGCTCTGTCCTGTACTCACACACCCATACCACCTGCCTGTCATTGGTTTGGGGACTGTAGGTTAGTTGAAGCAGGAGCTCTTGGTGGCCCCAGCTACTTACTCCCCAAGCTGACTAGGCTCTATCTCCCCAGTAGCTCATCTCTTCCCAAACTGACCCATCTTTTCTCTTCCCCTACCAGTGACCAGGCTGAGGCCCGCAGATCTAAGACCAAGGAAGCACGCAAGCGCCGTGAAGAGCGCCTCCAGGCCAAGAAGGAGGAGATCATCAAGACTCTGTCCAAAGAGGAAGAGACCAAGAAGTAAAACTCCCTTCTCTTGTCTGTACATAGTGGCCGGGGTCATAACAGATGAATCATTTGAATAAAACAAGCTTTGTCTGCTTGCCCGTCTGCTGCTTGCAAAGTTTCTGGCTGCTCTGCGAGTCTTCACTGTTTAGAGATCCAGAGCTTACCATGCACTGAGGGCTGGGATGCAGGCCCTGTCCAAGGGTGCATGTTTTATTTCATCCTTTCTTTCCACTGAGGCCATTTCCTCAGGTCAGGCTCATGTGTCCACCATCCTGAGAGAGGTGTTTTTTTATGTTGTTTTAATGGGAGGAGACAAGGAATGGCTCCTACCCAAGCTGCCAGAATACTGTATTACAAAACTGCCCTTGACAACACAGCATGAGTGGCACCTTGGAAGTGGTCTTAAAATGTTGATTGGGACCAGTAACCAGTTGTGGCATCAGTTGAGGAGTCACATTCTTTAAAAAAGAGGGGGGAGGGCAATAGAAAATAGAGCCTTGTGCAGTGGTTCACACCTGTAATCCTAGCACTTTGGGAGACTGAAGTGGGAGGACCCCTTGAGGCCAGGAGTTTGAGAATAGCCAGAGCAAGAGTGAGACCTTGTTTCTACAAAAAAAAAAGAAAAAGATTAGCTGGTCGTGGCAGTGTGCACCTGTAGTCCCAACTACTTAGGAGGTTGAGGCAGGAGAATCACTTGAGCCCAGGCATCTAAGATTTTAATGAGCTGTGATGACACCATTGCACTCTAGCCAGGAGACAGAGCAATACCTTGTCTTCAAAAAAAAAAAAAAAAAAGTATACTTAACTCTTCTCAACTGTGCACTGAGGTCCAACTTGAAATCCACCCTAGGACTCTAGGACAGTGGAGGTTTCAACTGCTCCCAGTCCAGAAAATGGGACCTGAGCATCAACTACTGACTACTACCTAAGCTGTCTATTTAAACAACTCTAGGCCGGCACGGTGGCTCACGCCTGTAATCCTAGCACTCTGGGAGGCCGAGGTGGGCGGATCGTTCGGAGCTCAGGAGTTCGAGACCAGCCTGAGCAAGAGCGAGACCCCGTCTCTACCAAAAATAGAAAGAAATTAATTGGACAGCTAAAAATATATATAGAAAAAAAAAATTAGCTGGGCATGGTGGCTCATGCTTGTAGTCCCAGCTACTTGGGAGGCTGAGACAGTAGGATTGCTGGAGCCCAGGAGTTTGAGGTTGCTGTGAGCTAGGCTGATGCCACAGCACTCGCCCCAGGCAAGAGAGTGAGACTCTGTCTAAAAAAAAAAAAAAAAAAAAATTAACTAGATTTGTCATTTTACTTTGCTCAATAAGTGTGAAGCTAAAAGTTTATACATTTAGATATGCAAAAAACTTTTGTTTCCCTCATATCATCTATTCCCTATAGAACAGTACAAAGATGTAAGGTTATAAAGAACTTTTGTGTCGGACCGTTAAATTTAATGTTTTCCTATGTGAATTTTCTTCTGTCTTAATGAGAAGTGTAAAGTAAACAATCCGAAGTAATATTATTTTTGCAAATGTGCTGTCTAGATATCTACAAGATATCTACAATAACTT